>CM070832.1:33986185-33988685 GCA_036326025.1 Chrosomus eos
GTGTTATCCAAAATCCCTAGACTAATTTTGACACTTTCCTTAGTGGACATAATTGTTTAAAAAAATGCTCTGACCTGCACGGCCGCGGTGTTTATCATTTCAAGCAAATCATTTTTTTTGCTACACACTGTGACGACGCGTAACAACAGCCAAATATAATTGTAACTCCTAAAATCACGTAATATTACCGTAACAAAACTTTGTCACGCGTGTTTTCTCTCTTAAATGTGCCGCTTTAACACCCGAAATGTCAGCCG
Source organism: Chrosomus eos (assembly GCA_036326025.1). NCBI lineage: Eukaryota > Metazoa > Chordata > Actinopteri > Cypriniformes > Leuciscidae > Chrosomus > Chrosomus eos. The sequence goes on from CM070832.1 coordinate 33,986,443, forward strand.
CGGAGCCTGAAAAGGAAGAGAGCGTTTGAATGAAAAGCTGCTTAGTTGAAGAAGCCCTCTTATATTAAGTGAGTGGATTTTTACCCCCATTTCACAAGTGACTTTAGCCTTCTTATTGCTGAAGTGTTCGTACAGATAAATTCGGAAAACTGAAGCCAATTGTGTTGCTGATGAAGTGACAATGAGAGCGACAAGCTGTCTAAAGCAACGTTTGTGCAAATATAAAGGCTTTATAAATTAGCATAATTATATTACTTGTATTTATTCGTTCTGTTAGCTTATAATAAAGTATTAATGTTAATGGAAAATAGCGAAGAAACGACTCATATTTTGCAAATGAGGCCGAAATCATTGAGACCAAACGCAAAGCATTTCGGAATTTCTGAACCACATCATTTTTATTAAAAGTCTTAATAAAAAGAATTGTAGACCTCCCTCGCCAGCGCGCGTTCTTTCTGAAATTAACATGAGGGGTGTTTATCGACAATTGAGGTTCCATTTTCCCTAAATATCGGATATATTTAGGCTAAACGGTCAAACATAATATTGCAAACAATTATCACAAAATATTTACATAGAAAACAAACCAATGAAATAAGCTAAAGATTGCCAATGTTTATTCATGGCCATAAATATATTCGGTCCATTGTAAAAGAAAGAAATAAAATTTTCTATAATCATAAAGTGGTTTTTGCACGTGCTTATAACACGAAGGACAAAAGGAAAACATTTCTACAACACACAAACATACTTTACAAAATTTCACAAGAGCTTTAACATTCTTAAATTTGGGGAGAGGCTTGACCCGGTTTTCTTAACGAAAACATGTAAACATGGCGCACACACGTCAATCCCCAAAATAAATTGGTGAGAAAGGGTCAAGCTGCAAAGTCTTGTATTTTTGTTTGGAAAGCTCCTTACCACGGTCTTTAAAATGCAGCCCTGCATTTGCAAGTCAGTGTTTGTTCACCAAGTCCACTGTTGCGTTTGCACCAAGTGATGTGCTGGGAACTGTGGTGTGGTGGCGGCGCTGTAATGCGCGTTATATTGCATGTGCTGGAGAGACTGGGCGCTATATGCGGAGAACGGAATTCCAGCTTGAAAAGTAGCTGCCAAGTCCTGAGCTTTTAGCGTATGGCAGGGTTTGCCATCTCTGACTAACACAGGCACGGCCACCCGCCTAGGAGAAGGAAGATGGGTCACTTCCATACCTTTCTCCGCCCGGGCTCTCTTCATTTTGTATCGATGGTTCTGGAACCAGATTTTCACTTGGGTTGGAGTCAGGCGGATCAAACTGGCGAGATGCTCCCTCTCCGGGGCTGACAGATACCTCTGTTGCCTAAACCGGCGCTCGAGTTCGTAAGTTTGTGCCTTGGAAAAGAGCACCCTCCTTTTGCGCTTCTTACCAGAGTCGCTGCCGTTGCTCGAAGTTTCCTTATCGTTGTCCGGCGATTCGTCAGCTGAAGGTTCCGGAGATTTTGCAGACGAGTCTTGAGAGTTTGCGGATAGGCCGTGTACTGGTCAAGAAAAAGAAAAAAAGAGAGAGAGAAAGAGAGAGAGAGAGAGGGAAAAACAGATTTAATACCACATCAAATAAAAATACATTGCATTGTGAATTGTGTTTGTTGGTGACTTTTCTTATTGTCAAATTTACAAACTAACACATTTCTAGGAGAACATTAAATTAGGGAAGACGGACTAATAAATAGGCATATAGTCAGTTCAGCAATCAGATTTATTTTGTTATTACAATATGATATTACAGAATTAACAATAGACTCAATCAACATTATCGTGGGGTATGTGATCCAACCGAACCGTTGGCTTTGCCGTAGCCGATTCAACAGTTTACAAAGAGGAAAATGTAAGCTAAAAATTTAGAGTCAATAAATAAACTATTCCATATACTATCAAGACAATTTCAAATGCATTTATTAAAACAAAAACAAAAAACGTAGCTAATTTAACCGCAGTTACGACCACGATCCAGAAGCTCATAGTTACGCCTTTTGAGAAGCGCAACAGTGGAAATCTACATCTACAATATCAAGCACAGCGGGTTTTGTAGAATGATTTAAATCAAAATATTTGTAATAGATGACCAGTATAAAAAATAGCGCTGATTTAGAATCGAAGAGAATTCCAACTCATGTGAATTATTGTGAGGTTGTTTTACTTACATGAGTATTGGATGCTGTCCGTAGTTGCGAGCCATCTGGTATAAGGATTGTCGCTATTATCAT
>CM070832.1:34593685-34791185 GCA_036326025.1 Chrosomus eos
ATTTTAACAACGTTTTTATAAAAACGTCTTAATCTAACGTGCATATTACGTTATTTTAACACCTGAAATCAACGTTTCCAAAAAGTTGCAGTTTGGTCTAGTTTCCTTTTAGTAGTAGACAAACGTGATATGTACGTATTTTGACTACTTTAATCTAACATATCAGTTTGGTATTTTAACAACGTTTTTAAAACGTCTTATTCCAACGAAGAGATTACGTTATTTTAACACCTGATTAAAACGTCTCCAAAAAGTTGTAGCTTGGTCTAGTTTCCTTTTAGTAGTAAACAAACGTGATATGTACGTATTTTTGACTACTTAAAGAAAACATACCAGTTTGGTATTTTTACAACGTTTTTAAAACGTTTTATTTTGGTTACATTATTTATCCATTTTTAAAAAAACGTTTTAAAAACGTTTTGGAAACGTTGTACTACAACATTACCTAACTGCAACTAAAATACAACGTTGTGAAAAGTTGTAAAAACGTTTTGTGTTTGCTGGGAACCGACGCCGAGGACTTGACAGAGCAGCCATCAAGTGTTAAACAGTATTCTAGGTTAGTACGTGCTGAGGTTTTTGGTCCAATCATTAGAAAATCTGTTTTTTCAGAATTAAGTAAAAGGAAATGACTAGTCATCCAATTTTTTTATATCAGCTATGCATTCCGTTAATTTCTTGAATTGGCAAATTTCGTTGTGGAGCGAAGAGATATAGTTGTCATGGTGTGGGTTCTGTCATGAGTCCTGTCTGTGTTCCCCTGTCTTTTTCCATGTTTGGTAGTTCCCCGTTATGTTTAACTAGTCTCCCCAGGGGTCTCATTTATAAAACTGCGTACAATCCTTACTAAAAGTGTACGTGCGTCCGAAAGCCAAAAATGGCGTACGCAAACAAATATTCTGACTTATAAAACCAAATCCCAGTCAGTGGAAGATTATGCGCACATGCGTCTCCACTCCGAAATAACCATATGTGGAAATTACAACGCCTAGTTTTACTATGCATATCCTCATCTGCATATCATTTGCATATGATTATTCATCCACGTGATGACATGTTTAACGGTGTGATGATCGGCAGCTGTAGTGCCCTCGAGAGCCTCTGGAGGGCACTCTCTCATTGTGTTATGTTTTACCCTTGGACTCATTATGAGTTTATTATGTTCAGCTGTGTTTCATTATTGGTTATTGAGTTCCTGATTTAAGCCTGTGTTTCTCCTTTGTCCTGTGCGAAGTCTTGTTTCACTGTAAGCGTGCATTTCTGAGCGTTATTCCCTGTTCTGTTTCTCCGTGTTTCCCTGGACTCTCGACCTTTGCCTGTATCTTGGACTGTTTGCGAACCTGTGCTGCCTGCCTCGACCTAAGCCTGTTTTTGACCACGAGTTACCTGATTGCCCCTTATTGAACTGTCTGCTTGAGTTTATGTCTGCTTGTCTTTAAGTTTGAATAAAGTTCTGCGCATGGATCCGACCGTCTCTGTCCGTACGTTACAGAAGACTTCGCCAAACATGGATCCAGCAGACTTTCAGCACCTATCCACCGTGGTCAAGACCCGAGCTTCCATGCTAGCCTCTCATCGTTCTCAGCTGGCGAGACTAACTTCTCTCCTCGAGGAACTAGCAAGCTCCGTGCAATCCTGGTCCCCGCAGAGCTCAAGCACAGCGGCTAATCAAGCCCAAACTGCCGCTGCACCCGTTCAACCGCAACCCAGTGTGAGTACCGCATCCAGTTATCCCACTACGCCACCTCCCGAAAAGTTTGATGGCTCACCTGTAGCGTGTGAGGGGTTTCTTCAGCAGTGCGTCTTTTACATGAGTCACCAGCCCCAGTTTTACGCCTCGGATAACGACAGCGTTTCCTTCATCTGCTCAATGTTATCTGGAAAGGCTCTGGAATGGGCTGGCGCGTTCTGGGAATCAGGTCAGATATCGTTTCCTTCTTACGACGTGTTTATCGCCCTATTCAGAAAGGCTTTTGAACTCCCCGCAGAAGAGGAGGATTCCGAGGAACTGCTCTTGTCTCTGCACCGGGGAGGTTCGTATGCGGCGGATTTCTCTCACTCATTCCGCACACCGCTAAAGCCTCAGCTCGCCAAACTGTTTGATCCTCCCTTGAGAACCATCAGAGGGGCTTTTAAGCATATCGTTCCTGCCAAACCCGCGACTCGCGTATGCCCACTCGAGCCCGTATCCCGTACTGGTCCAGTTGGATTTGTCAATCCGGAGACCGCGGAGGTTTCGCCTACTGTGTCTACTGAGTCTACTGTGTCAAGTGAGTCTACCGAGTAAATAAATCAAATAGTGTAAAATACATTTCAGAGAAAGTTTTTCTCAATCTTTTCCACTGGCCAAATAGTATTTTTATATTTTTTTAATGGAAACAGATAGACCTTTTTTTGCATTATTTGCACAAAAATATTTTCTCAGACAATCTGCTATTATCATGATAAGCAATTATCTCTGTAGTAAAAACATTAAAACACAAAACACCAGCGGAAAAGCATTGCATCCACAAAAAATATTTATATTTATTGAATATAATCTTTTTTTTGTTGTGACTTCTCAGTAATGATTTCATGTAGGCTAGTTTAAGTGTTTAACTCCATTAATGAGAATGGCGTATTTAATCTAATGTTTATATTAGAAGTAAAACATAGTTTAAATCATTCTTTTATTTATTTTAACTATGATTAGGACTCATAATGAAGATTTACGGTTGTCCTTCATCATGGCGTTAGATAGGCTATACATGCGTCAGTTTCACTAACGGCCCAACGCGCTCGCTGGCGCGGACATTTAAGAAGGGATGGATATTTGCTTTGAGTAAAATTTCTCGGTGAGTGAAATTATAGGCTATTTGTATTATCTTTCTGTATATGTATAATTTTCTTTAGATTTTCTGTCTAAAAGTGACCAAAAAGACATTTATCCAGTTAACCATCGGTGTCTCCAAACTGCTCTGTCTCCAAAACGTTCGTACGCATGGGTCAGAATTTGCGTGCAGGTGCGCACATTTTCCTGTCAAGTTTGTTTTTTATAAATCACAACTTATGCGTCGGAAGTAGTGTATGCATCTTTCTGGGCCTGTTTTGTGCGTACGCAACGTTTATAAATGAGGCCCCAGGTGTTTTAGATTAGCCACGCCCCCTTGTTATCCTGTTTAGCTTGTTTGTCTTTGTAATTAATCCCTGTGTTTAGTTCAGTCTTTGTGAGTTCTCAATGTTGTTACGTTGTATGTTGGCTGTCCTGTTTCTGGTTGTTCTGTTCCCGAGTCTTGTTCCCAGTCTGTGTCTGTCAAGTTTTAAGTTTATTTAAATAAAATACTGCTGCACGTGGATCCTGCTTTTGCCTCTGCATCTGCTTCAGCCGCATCGTCAAAATAGTACTGAGCATCATCGCCATAACAGTGAAAACTAATCCCATGCTTCCTAATGATATCTCCCAAGGGAAGCATGTAGAGAGTGAACAGCAACTGTCCTAGTACTGAGCCTTGTGGTACTCCATACTAAACTTGTGATCGATAAGACATCTCTTCATTTACTTGCGTTTTTTTAATAAGAGTTTTAATAATAGCCAGCTTAAAAGTTTTCGGTTCATATCCTAGTGACAAAGATGAATGAATGATATTAAGAAGAGGATCTATGTCAAGTGCGATTTATCATTTACACTAGATAGTGTTACATTAGGCATTTCAAAATAATTATATTTGAAACTAGACTTCTCAGTAATTCTGGAGATATTACTATAGATTACAGCAACACCACACCCTTTTCCTTTCAGACGTGGTTCGTTTTTTTAACAGTAATCTTGGGGGGTGGATTCATTTAAAGTAATGTAATCGTTTGGTTTTAGCCAGGTTTCTGTCAAACACAACATGTCTAGGTTATAATCTGTAATCATATCATTAACAATAAGTTCCCCTTTGAAGTAAGGGATTAAATATTCAGCAACCCGAGCTTTATCATTTGTTCATCTGTATTATATCTATTTTTTATTTGTTGAACATCAATTACATTTTTACCCTTAAAAGGGTTTGGGAGTTTTCTGTATATCCTAATTCAGGAAACAGACACAGTCTCTATGATGATATAGAGCAAACTGAACAAATAGCAAAAACATAAACAGTGACTGTTTATTTCCAGGGTTTTCAGAAGTAAAGTCTTTGCATTCCTACTGTCTCCAACAACAAAGATCCCCATCTTTCCAACAAAGGAAATACATAATAGGTATATAAATAATAAGAGGTAAATGAATCAGTCAAAAAAGAGAAATTGGCCAAACTATAACAGACAACAATGTCATAAATATATACAAATTTTTCTCTTGGTGAAATCTCGTTCACAGTTTTCTTACGTTTCAATAATGAATAAGAAACTTCTGGAAACGCTAGTGTGGACGGAGAGTGTTTTGAAACGAAAATGCCGTTTTCAAATGTGTACAGAATCCGGAATACTGCAGACGAAGCCTCAGACTATGACAAACAAGGTTCTCTGTCATGTCCAGGTAACCAGGTACTGCTCGTCACCTGCAAAATATCTGGACTGGTCATAGAGGAAAGATGAATTCAGCTAAATGAAAACCTGGTTCAGAGGGCTTATGGACTTCAGACTGGGCTGAAGGGTTACCTTCCAACAGCCAAGACAATGCGAGAGTCAGGAATCAGGAAGTCAGCATAAACTGAGCCAGGCCCGTTTTACTGTAACTATACTGTTGCTGTTGAATCTTCCTGTATAATAAATGAAATGAAATTAAATGAAATGAAGAGTGGTTTATACTAGAGACAAACTTGGGTGGCCCATTTAAACTCAATGAACATCTCTGAAAATCTCCACCAACTGTCCCCATCCCATCTGACAGAGCTTGAAAAGATCTGCAGAGAAAATTGTCTGAAAATCCCCAAATCCATATGTGCAAAGCATCACAAATCTGGTGTGGATTTTTTTTAATAAAGCATTTTAGTATAAGGCTGCCACATAACAAAATAGCAAAAAAATTTGCTATAGATATAGTCTGAATACTTTCTGAATGCACTGTTGCACTTCATTTTAAAGGATGTGCAGTGTACAGTTTACTTACCCCAAACAATGCTGAGTAATATAAGGTACTTGGACTTAAAATGGGTTAAGGTTAGGTTTAGGGATCAAGTTCAGGGTTAATACCTAGTTGTGACCCTAATGATCACTGAATGTGTCTAATTTGGTCTCTTTCCAGGCCTCTTTCCCCATCTCTCTGGCTCCCCATATTGCTGCGGATGAGTACAATCCGGTAATTCTTGTGAACCTATTGTACATTCATATTTTTGTCTGCATTGTGATGAAAGTGCCAGAAATCATGATTACAAGACACTGTGTGGTCATTATAATATCAACAGATTTCATATGCATTTGTCTTCAGGTGTCTCTCAGACAGAAGTCAAAAAGAAGAATTGTGGAGGTATGTGTTGCACTGCACAAACAACTCAAAATTGTGATCAAATATGATGTTTGTTTATTTTCCTGTGTCACCATTTCTGTTTTATTGTGGCATTGAAACATTTGTTCTTATAGGCAGTCTAAGAATGAGCAGAAGGAGAGTTTCGGTAAAAGATCTGGAGCCAGTGGACTATCAGGGCTGGCTCTATAGGAAAAAAGAGGGGAAGGGATTTCTGGGTATTAAGTGGAAAAAGTATTGGTTTGTGCTAAAGAAAACCTCTCTGTACTGGTACACAAATCAAGTGGTGAGTTTCTGAATGCCATTTATGTGCCTACATCTTATCATGCTATTGTTTTTTCTTTTAATTGAATATTATTTATAAAGGTCAGCACAACATATATATGTTTAGATATTTTAGCATTGATCTTGGTAAAAAAGAAAAAAAGAAAAGTATCCAGTTTCATGTTAGATGATGAAAATAGGATTTAAATGTTATCGTTTTTTCTCTGCCTTGATAATAATGAAAAAAGTATATTTTACTTTTTTTATGTTTTGTGCTTTTTCCCAGGCTGAAAAAGCAGAAGGCTTCATAAATTTGACTGATTTTGTAATTGACAGAGCAATGGAATGTAAGAAAAAATAGTAAGTGGCATTGTCATTTCTGTTAATTTTCTCTTTAATTGCTAAAAACTATTTGTTTTCCAAATGAAAGGGCCTTCGATTAGAATATAACATAGTTCATTCCTCTACTGTTTTCTTTTTCATTATCACGATGATTATAAAATATCTTTCAATTGAACAACCCTTCACACTTTTTTTTTGTGTTTCTCAGTGCGATCAAAGCTTGCCATCCCAAAGTCAGGATCTTTTACTTTGCAGCTGACAGCAATGAGGACATTATCTTGTAAGCCCATTGACACATCAGTTTGAAAAAACATAATATTTAGTAACATCCATGGTTGTATTTACAGTAGTTACAGTAATGTTTCGTATACATTCATTCAGTCATTAAAGTCTTTAGGCTGGGATGGCACCCATAAGCGGCCCTGGTACCCCATACTCCCTTAAATAGCAAATTCCCTACCCGATTTACAACTGCCTGCATCAGACAATGTTTACCTCAACTAAGTAATTGTTACAAACTCTTTGAGGCCGAACAAAAGTCCTTCATGGATTCTCATTGGGTTGCTGTCAGATTAACAACCTTTCAGCCACAGCTCCAAGCAGCCAATCCCGCAATGGAAGTTTTGAACAGAACCCACTCAGACTCTGTATCTCCAGCATTCCTCGGGATGAAGGAATAACATAACGTAAACAGAACACAGTCAGAGTCTTTCCCGCATGTGAAACCATGGCGCAGAGTCAGGGAATTTGTTTCTCACCCTTGGTGACTCTATAGTCCAAACTCTATCCAGGAGTTTGGCTCCAGCGCCGAAGCTTTGTGGAGGTGAGGCCAACTATATCTAGCTGGTGCCACAGTATCCTGTGTGTGTGGGCCCCCCTCAGCTTCTCCTTGCAGGTGGTGAGCCCACAAGGAAAAGGACCCACCTTATTCTTTCGGGCTGAGCCAGACTGGGCCAGAGCCTGGACATCAGGTGCTCACCTGTGAGCTCCTTTCCCAGAGATGGCTCCAGGAGAGGGCCCTGGTGTCCTTCTACCGGTCTTGGTCTTGGTCTTTCACTCTTTTATCAAATCACTTTCAAATCACATATTAATGTTTCTATAGGGGACGTATTAGCCAGGGCTCATACGTCCTAATACGTCCTGTCGGGCCAGGGCTAACAGCGAGCCGAGCTGGGCCAGTGGCCTCGGGCCTCAAGCACCGGGCTTGCGTTTCCACTGCTGGGACAGTAGCCCCGCAGTGCTGCCCTAAACCCCGCCCTTAAAGGATTAGTTCACTTTTAAAAAAACTTTTGCGGATAATTTACTCACCCCATGTCATCCAAGATGTCCATGTCTTTCTTTCTCTAGTCGAAAGAAAATTAAGGTTTTTGATGAAAACATTCTAGGATTTTTCTCCATGTAATGTAATACACTGGTAGCCAAAGGGTTCGTGGTCGTGATTCTCTCCTGTTCGAACTCGTTCATCAAAATGAACGAGTCTTTTTTCGAGTCATTTCGTTCATTCTGTTTGTTGAATGAACGAAACGACTCGAAAAAAGATTCGTTCATTTTGATGAACGAGTTCGAACAGGAGAGTCACGACCACGCATCACGGAACAGAGCAAGGCATAAACTTACTTTTTTATTTATTTTAGAAATGACGATCGTTTCGCAAGATAAGACCCTTATGCATCGTCTGGTGTCGTTTAAAGTCATTTGAAGCTGCACTGAAACTGTCATTTGGACTTTGAACCCTTTGGCTACCAGTGTATTACATTACATGGAGAAAAATCCTAGAATGTTTTCATCAAAAACCTTAATTTCTTTTCGACTGAAGAAAGAAAGACATGGACATCTTGGATGACATGGGGGTGAGTAAATTATCAGCAAAAGTTTTTTTAAAAGTGAACTAATCCTTTAACACGCCTTTCTGGATCAAACGTCATAAAATCCAACCCATTTCAGCGGGTTTTATGAAAAAAAAAATTTAGTTAGGAAGATAGCATGTATATTAACTCACCGGCCGTGGCTGCCATAGTGTCCCGACTTGTCTCGCTTTGTCCATTGTGCGTTTTAATCGCCTTGTACTGCGCCCGCAACTTTTTTATTTTTTCCCGAATTTGAAGCGTTGCTTGCTGAATGCTTAGCTTAGCAAGTTCAGCAGCAATGTATTTTATAATCGCTGTCCTTCGGATGAGACGTTAAACCAAGGCCCTGACTCTCTGTGGTCACAAAAAATCCCAGGATGTCTTTCGAAAGAGTAGGGGTGTAACCCCGGCATCCTGGCCAAATTTGCCCCTTGGCCTCTGTCCATCATGGCCTCCTAATCATCCCCATACACTGATTGGCTTCATCACTGTCTCCTCTCCACCAGTAAGCTGCACCAGTTCTGGCGCAATATGGCTGCCGTCGCTTCATCCAAGTGGATGCTGCACACTGGTGGTGTTTGAGGAGATTCCCCCCCTTCTATGTAAAGCGCTTTGAGTGTCCAGAAAAGCGCTATATAAATGTAATGAATTAACATCCTCGTTTCTGCACACGCCGTCAAATTGAGGTCGTACCCTTTTTTCTGCCCAAATGCTCAGAAGAGCTTTGGTATCTTCGACAGACCAGTACAGGTGATTCTCCATTTTGAGCAGCGATTATTTTGCGCGATATAAAAAAGTGAAATGTGCACCTTGCCGCAGACCATAACTTTCCCTAACACCGATAAAGTCCGCCTTTTACCTTGACCACGCCTCTAACCCGAGCTGGCCCGCTTTGGTCCATGCTATTCGACTGGACAGAAATCCTGGCCGTTGGCCCCTAGTAAGCCCCGGAAGTGACAGTGGCACGCACTAGCACGGCTCTGGCCTCTCACTTGGGACCAATTTGCCAAGGTAGACCCTACCAGGAGCTGAAGCTCATTTTGCGTGTTTGGGTTTGCTGACATTGAGTTGGCTGACCTGTCTTTTGGTTTTTGTTAGCATATGTGACGTGGTATAGGAAGATGAATGAGATTTAAAACTGAAGGAAACTTGAATGAATTTCTAAAAAGACTTAGACAGTTTTAATTAATCACTTGTATAAACAATCATTTTGACAGTCCTTTGTGTCATTGTTGGTAACTTGTTATGTTTTCTTATTTCAGATGGTTAAATAAACTTGGTCTGGCAGCTATTCAGTATGAACCCACAGAGGGTCATACAACTGGTAAGTTGTAAGTCTACTAATGTTACAAGCATTCCTTAGCATTTTTGGCATCTTTGTTTTTCTACTGCACAGAATGCTACAGTGAGGCTAGTGATCATGAGGAGTCCACTGACACACCTCCTCCACCCTATTCTGAGCACCACACCCAAGCTGTAGAAATTGCGAATAGTCCATCAGCTGCTCCACACCAGGCAAGTTCACAGTTGCACAATATATGTGTCCTTGACCTCCTGCCAAAGATTTATAGATTATCTGCAAACTTCAAGTTTCACTGTTTTCACATTTTCTGCATTCACACAGCAGAAGAATATGGTTGACAGTTTTAAGGTGTTAACACTGAATTTACACTGGACACTGGATTCGACTTGTTCAAAAAATAACGCCATGTCACTTGTGATAAGACTTGTGTAATAAAATTCGCCATCTTTAATATTTACCTTAGTCACCATCACTGTGGTTGAAGGTATTTTTCGATGATATTATGATAATAGAAAAGGGGCATTATAAAACAAAGCTATTATGATACAGAACAGGTGTGTTCAATCCTGCTCTCGAGAGGGACACTATCCAGCAGTTTTCAGCATGAACATAAATCGTTAGACAAGTACTAACCATAATCTAGCAAACATTTATTAATAATTTGTGGATGAAATGTTGCAGGTATATGTAACATCCAAAGTATTTATCATAATGTACTTTAAAAAAACATTTAAAAAAATAATGTCAGTAAAATATATGCTGTTGTTCATAAATACCAGCTGAGATGTACAACAAGGATTTTGTCACGTCGCCGGAAATAGTGATCAGTGTCCCAACTAGGGAGACGAACATATGGTGCTTATCATTTCTAATTTGTGCACCCTTCTTTCCTTTCCTCGCATCTCAGCTCCACCCACTTAGGGTGCTAGGAAGGATGCAAGGAAAGAAAATGAGGACAAAGGAATCGAAGGAAAGGTTATGGGTGCTTCTCATTTCTTATTTGTGCATCCTCATTTCCTTCCTTTCCTTTCCACCCCCTTAGTATGCGAGGGTAGGATACACCTGTATTTCCTACACCTGTATTCCTGAATCTTCAGGAAGCTTCCTTGCTCCTCATTCCTCACTTCCTCATGGTCCAATTAGAGAATAGAGATGTCCTTCAAGATGTCTAAGTTCAATCGGTTTCTAGGTCACAGTCTGGAGGACATAGGAGCGAGGAAACGAGGAAGCATTAAGGCTGATTTATACTTTTGTGTCGGACCTACGGCGTAGCCTCTACGTGTCGGTTTTCATTTATACTTCTGCAATGTTGTCCGCGTTGACATGCAATTACACTTGCAGAGGGAGCATGTGAAACCCTAGTGAAGGGTCCTAGCAGACCAATCACAGCGCTTGCAGTCCGCGTAGAATTGACGCGTTGTTATATTTTTGGATAAGTGCACATCAGGGTACGCAGTAGCTACGGAGTAAGTTCGACACAGAAGTATACATTGGGTTTTAATTTGAGTATTGAGAAGCAACCACAGAGCTTAGCTATAGCCCTAATTAAACACACCTGAAATCTATAGGATCTTTAGGGTCACCAAAATCTTCCAGGATGGAACTCTGCAGTAAAGTAGCTGCAGTTGCAGTAGCAGGACTCGACACCCTTGATATAGAAGAACTACGTTTGAAGACATTTGCACCAGACATATGTTATAATAGAGAATGCCATTGTGCCTCACTCTGATGTATCTTTCCCATTTAGGAAAGCCTTCCTCCTCCATATTCCTCCCCTGTTCCTAGTGAAACCACTGGAACGCTATCCTCCCCCGTCAGTACGATGACCTCCCACAGCTCTGCCTCCTCTCTGGCTAAGCATAGACGGTCTTGGCTAGACCTTGTCTCACAGGCAACACCTACTGCTGGGGAAACAGTGGTCTGCTCTGCTGTGGTCCATACAATGAACCCCACAATAAAGGAAACCTCACAATGGAGTGAAATCACTGCTACGTCTCAAGCCCCTTTTGAATGCTCAACAAAAACACCTATGGCAATATCCACAGAGCCAGAGGAACCAGAACCGCTGCTGACCTCAAATGTTACCAGACCTGAAAGTAAGCAAGTTAGGGAACCACTTAAACATCATAAACAGATGTATGATAGGAAATGACATTGTTCAGCCAGTGACATGACTACTGATCAATTTGGAGGATATTAGAAATGTTTGTTAGAAACAAAAATAAAACTTTCATAGAAGTTTGATTGCTTAGGTTTACACGTAACTCTTGCTATAAAAGTTATAACTGTTTTAATAGCTCTAGATGGACAGGAAGGAACTGATGATGAGATGGAAAGAATGTACTTGCATTTGAAAAGATCAAGCCTGTCTCCAACGGGCGAGCGGAAACCATCGTCAAAATGGGAATTACGAACCTCCTTTATAAAGCGTTGCAAAAACCAGATGCTCAATGAGAAAGTACATCTCATCAGAACCCTCAACAGCACTCTGAAGGTTAGACGTTCAGATAAACCTTTTCTAACAAATGAAAAAGTTTCTTCCTCAAATCTTACCATTTTGTCTATAAGTATAAGGCCTATTTATAATAGTAGGATGCATCGTTGAAGAAATCCACTAGCTAGTCACGACTGTTTCCCGAAACCATATTGTCGCAAAGTGGTCGTTCAACCAGGTTGGTTTATAACGTCACGCACGTGGTCTGTTTGAGATCTAATTAATGCTAGATGTTTTTATATAAATTACAGACATGGCATCTGAGGACTATTTCTCATATTTCTCTGTTATTTCGCTTTATTTCCAGATTCAATCATAGGCTCATTCTTACATAGTAGAGTACGTTCGCACATGTACAGTCTTCAAAAACGGTGCTTTAAATCTCTTGACAAACTCAAAGATGTAAAACACATTTGTATGTATTCTAAATAAAAGACACAGGTTGTACTGAATGTCAGCTTGCTTATTTTGCTCAACATACGGATTTATTAAGTCCACATGTCATGCAATCTAGAAGCTCTTCTTCTAACCACAGCTCGAGAGCTGTCGTTCCAACCACACAACTTTGCGATGCTGTTTGCGAATGTTCGTTGAAACGATGGTTTCGGGAAACACCGACTCGTTGAACTGTGATGATAACAACGGAACTTGCGCCCATAGTTGGATAACACTGCTTTCGGGAAACACACCCCTGAATAGGTTTTATTTAAAAATGTATGCTTGGTGTGAACAGGCCTTTAGAGTGAAAAAATCATTTGAAATATGAGGTTACTGACACTTGGCAGAACTATGTCAATTCCAAAATCTACCAGCAGAGTTGGATGGATAAAGCATATTTTAGTCTTTTTTAGTAAATATTTTGTAAAATTAAATTAATATTCATTTATTTTCACCAATTTTGTGTTCATCCAATTTGCTATAAATAGACTGTATTATATCATAAGTTATTTTTAACAAAAAAAATTGTCTTTGATTTAGGCTAAAGAAGCAGATCTACTGACTCTGGAGCAGGTACTGGCTGACTCCGCTCTCACTGCAAGTAAATTCAGGGAGTGGAAAGAGACCAACGCTCTTCTGCTGCAGGACTTTATTTTAAACCACCCCCTACAGACTGAAGTAGGCTAAACACCAGAACTGCAAAAATTTTATACATTTCCATATCTTCCATAAGAATTAAAACCCTCTAGAGAAAATTAGATCCAAGACCACCATTTCTTTCACTTGCCATCATTTTTCTATTTATTTTTTCTGATGTCAAATCAGTCTGTTACAAATGTAAAGTTGTTGTAAAATTGTTGTTTCTAAACCTTTTCCAAACCTGTGATGTCTCACAGATGTTGAAATTCCTTCTTTTAAATCATTTTAGATGTTATGGAAAACCAAACATGTTCGGTCAAAAAGTGATTTTTATTGCTGATATTTTTAGTCTGCATTCAATGGTGGTAATTTACTATGCTGATCACGTGCAGTCTGTATAGTTTGTCTTTTTTTTTTTTCATTTTTATTATTGTAAATACATCTGTTTAGATATATTTATTGATTAAAAATATGATGCCAAAGTTTTAGTAAACAGCTTCATATTTCTGAATTACAAACATCTGGGTGCTGTTCATAGCATAAATACATACATATTATTGTGTTATTGTCATGACTGTTGAATAACCAAATCTCGTGTTTTTTAAAAAGTCATTTAAAATATCTAATTCCGTAAATGAAAAGTTTTTTGATAATTCACAGCTTATTCAGAGCAGGGTATGTACATTTTCACATTTCTTTTTTTAGGACTTTTCACAATACATATTGTTTCAAAGTGACTTTTGCAGTTAAATGCATGTTTCTACATTACAGTTAATCTGGGTAACACTTTATTTGAAGGGGTGTGCATAAGACTGACATGACACTGTCATAAACATGACATAACACCTGTCATGAACATGAAGGAGTCTTTATGAATGTTTATGACTGTTGTCATTAAGTGTCATTCGGTAAATTATGACACTTTTAATGCAAAGTTGACATTGTTTAAAATGTCTTTGTTATGACAACTTGACATTAACAAAGACAAAAAATGTCTTTGTTATGACAACTTGACATTACCCAAGACAAAAATGTCTTGATTATGACAACTTGACATTAACAAAGACGGAAATGTCTTTGTTATGACAACTTAATATTAACCAAGAAATCATAACCTGTCAACCTGTCACAAATATGTCATAACAGGTCTAATTATCAAACTTCAAGCATTTTGCAGTGTAATAACCCTTAATGACATCTTTATAACTAGTACAATGTGTTCCACTTTACTTGAGGACAAGTAAAATATTCATGACATAGTTATAATGGTGTCATGACGGCCAAAGTTGTCACAGGTTGACAGGTTATGATTTCTCGGTTAATGTCAAGTTGTCATAACAAAGACATTTCCGTCTTTGTTAATTTCAAGTTGTCATAATCAAGACATTTTTGTCTTGGGTAATGTCAAGTTGTCATAACAAAGACATTTTAAACAATGTCAACTTTGCATTGAAAGTGTCATAATTTACCGAATGACACTTAATGACAACAGTCATAAACATTCATAAAGACTCCTTCATGTTTATGACAGGTGTTATGTCATGTTTATGACAGTGTCATGTCAGTCTTATGCACACCCCTTCAAATAAAGTGTTACCGTAATCGGTTATCAATTCAATTCAAATTTATTTGTATAGCACTTTTTACGATATCATTTCAAAGCAGTTTTACAGAAAATGCATGTCTACATTACAATTTAGAGTAATCTGTTATCAGAGGTGACTGTGTCCAAGTTATGTATTTCAGAAATTTACATATACAAATCACGCAGTTTGCTAAAAATGTATTCATTTAAACAATGTATTAATTTAAGGCAGAAACAATGAGCTCATTTAAGTAATATATGAATACATGTTTGTTAGCAAATGGTTAGGATATATAGACAAATGTAGCATTGGTGCATGATGATTACGAGTTTGCGTCATCTGAAGTCTTCGCAGGAGTTGGAGTCGTCTTTTCACAGGTGTTGGGCATCTGAAGTCTTCATGAGAGGCTGGAGCTGGAACTGGATGTACTCTCTAGTTACCTCAGGATGGGCATAATGGGCAAAATAACTATAGCTGCTTTTCATATCATTAAGCAAAGATAATCATGTGCATTTAATCTGATTTGACTGGTTATGAGATGCATGATGTCAATGCTTGGCTAAAGAGATGTCTTTAATCTAGAAGTTTCTCAAAGTTTCTCTTTAATCAAAGTTTCTGAGGTGGAAGAAGGCCGTTTTTGTAACATATGAAATATAATTTTATATAATTTATAATATAATATAACACAGGTCTTTAACTGTAGAGGATGAATCCTTCTAAATGCAAATTGTATTCTGAGATTCAGTGTGCAGGTTTTTGGTCCAATAAGTAACAATACAGTCTTATCTGAATAGAAAATTACAGGTCATCCAGTATTTTATATCTTTAACACACTCTTCCAGCATAAATGGAAGATTTGAAATGGGTCTGTAATTCATTTGGCTTTAATTGTGATTTCTTTATGACAGGCTTAATAACTGCTAGCTTTAATGGTCTTGGGAAATGACCTAGAGATAAAAACGAGTTATTAAAATTGAGAAGTGGCTCAGGTAACAAATCTTTCAGTAGTCCAGTGGGTAATGTAGTTTAGTGGGTCTTTTGCCATCAGCGAGCAACAGACAGCACACCCAGACGGATTTCTCATCCTGGCTGGAAATTTCAATCTGTAATCAGACAATAGGTCTGTATTTCCAAAAAATTATCAACATATTGAAAAGGGGGAAATATTTTGGACTTGGTTTACACAACCCACAAGGGCCACTTAAAACCATCACAAATGCATGGATGATGAAATTGTAACAAGGACTATCTCCATACGAGCTAATCAGAAACCATGGTTGACAGGAGAGGAGAGGCAACACGAAATTTTGCCCTCAGAGCCAGTGATGATGTAGGCCTGAGAACAGCCTGGGTCAACCTGTCCTGGGGTATCAGAAAGGTCAAAAACAGTTCGCCAGGAGGATAGACAAGCAGAGACATGAGGAGACAGGGAATCCAGACCATCACAGACTGCAAACCCCCACCCACAGACCTGTGACAGTGACATCTCTTTGCTGAATGAAACTCAATAACTTCTTTGCACACTTTGAAGCATAACACCACATCTGCACAGAAAACTCCACATCCTCTTAACGACCAGGTTCTGTGTCTTTCTCCAGCCAGTGTGAAGAGATCCCTCTCTAAGATCAACACCCGCAAAGCAGCTGGTCCAGACAATATACCTGTACTGAAGGAGTGTACAGAAGAGCTCAAATCAGACATCTTTAACATCTCCATGAGCCAGGCTGTTTCCCCCACATGTTTAAAGCTACCACAATTATACCTGTCCCCAAGACACCATCCCTATCCGGCTTTAATGACTATCTGAATCCTATTGTCATGAAATGCTTTGAACGGATAGTCATGCAACACATCAAAACCATCTACACAACACCATCATCTACACCAGACTACACAACTGTGGTGGGTCTTATAGTGATAACAACAATGATGAGACAAACCGAAATTAGGTGATGCAGATGGTGCAGTGACATCAATCTCTCTCTGAGCGACGCGCAGAGACTAAAGACAGCGCTATTGTTTTGTGACGTCATGTTAAGAATGGTCAGTTACAGATCAATTAACATTCCCAATCGATCAAACAATGCATTTTTTGAGGAGAAACCATTTGAAAATAATACAGTAATAATTAATTCATATAAAAACAGTGGCCTTGCTTATTTAGATTTTTCTAAAATAACACCTTCAAAATTAACTGGTTAAAATATTTTTTGGAAAAACACTACTTCTGTGTGGAATATGATGTCTAAAATTGTTTTCAAGGCTATTGCTTTTGTTGATCAGCTTTGTGGTCTTTTATTCTTGTTAATGTCCGGTAACAAACTGTGAAAACTTCCAGTTAAACTGTCAGCTTTTCACAGGCAAGCATTTTCGGTGTGGACGTTCATTTGCAACCATAATTATATCTGTAATAATTATAATATTTTGTATAAGCAATAAGCATAAGAGTATATTTTTGAAAACCTGGTTTGAAGGGGATCCTCTTGGTGGGGCAGTTGTGGGGCAGGGGTATTTAATGACTTTCACATTTTAATTTCCCAGAATCCCCGAAGAATTTGCCTCTGTAATTGGTGCTCTCTCTCCTGGTGTGGTTTCTTTATGTAGAGTTCATAACTCTACACGTTTCTTTATTACATCCAGCTGACACTTTCTGTGGTACAAATTGTTTTTTTGACAAGCAAAGACAATAATAAGGCTATACGTTCTTTATTTCAAAAAGAAGAAACAAACCATATATAATTTCCTATTGGTCTCGGTTTATTGGAACTATTAATTGGAGAAAGGTTTGGTTGTTATCTATTAAATATTATTATAATAATTTAATAATTACAAATAATGTAAGATATTGCACTAATGTTACCCTATTAATCATTTTCTCTCCAAGTTTAACCAAGACATAGATGTAAACTGCTCATTTTGTTCATTGCAACCAGAAACTTTCATATTTTCTGCCATTGTCAATATACAAAGAGGTTATGGTTTCCAAACTTATAAGTTTATATATAAATAACAAATTGTTGTGCAATTTTTCTTTGCTATAGCCTATATGGGCTTGAAATATGTGTGTCAAATAAATTTTCATAAATTATGAAAAGAGTCTGGAAAATGAGGCACATTATTAATCTTTGTAGAAGTCTCTTTTTTTGTGGTACTGAATGAAAAAGAAAACTATATAGTTACTATTATGGAGAGCACAAACAAAAAAGCTGTTAAAACTGTTTTATTTATTAGATTTACGATTTTGTGAAATATCAAGGCCTTTTATTATTTTATTTATTTGTATTATTATTTAGATTTTATTTTGGTAGGTCTATATTTAAACCTATTTCTATTTTATATTTTTTATTTGTACACCCTTGGCCGTTTTGTTTGAAAATTGTTTTTCAAGCAACCAGAATATATATATATATATATATATATATTATATATATATATTATATATATATATATATATATATATATATATATATACACATCTCCTCACTATAACAGAAAATCAAAGGTTTTCTTATTTTTAAAACAGAATTGAAGGTTTTCTTTCATTTTCACTTTAGTTATTTACTTTATAAAGGTTGAATCCAAACGCAAGAGGGCAGAATATCATCACTTACTGCACTCATTGTTGAAGAAAAATGTAAGACTCAAAAAAAATCAAAAAAGTCAGTTTTTTTCAGTTATACCTTTAATAACAGTAGGAGTTCAAGATCAAAACCGTTCATATAAATAAATAATTAAAAATAATTAAATAAACAAACAAATTATATTTACTCATATTTAATTTGACTAGGCCTATATCCAGTCATGTCTGGCAACTAACACATTTTTATTCAATATCATTAGGATGCATAACAATTAACGTAATCCGTTTCTTGACTTTTACCTTTTTCTTTCTTTCTTTTTTTTAAAGAAAGGGGACATCAGGATTTGTTTTAAGTTAGGCTACTCATCGTTATTATGGCACAAAGGCTGTGTGTGAACTGAGTTCAAATTTCATAAAGCGAGAATATTTTTTGAGGAAAGTCTTGACAACACTTGATGGGGAAAGGGGTCTGTTTCTGCAGCTCGAAGTGTGTCAATGCGGCCCGTCATGTGTAGAGGTGCTGCTGCTGCTGCTGGTGTCCTTCTTTAAATATCTCTCTATCGACTGAGTCTCTCGCTTACGGCCATACCACCTTGGAACCGCCCTTGTGGAAGCAGGAAGTGGTACAGCTATCAGAGAGAGAGAGCAAACAAAGAGTTTTGTGAGTTTGTAAACTGTAAACAGAAGCCTTTATCTCAAAATAACCTTTTAAAAAAAGGTGGACTTGTGTGCAGTGGAGTTATTTAATCCCCAAACAGCGCTTGCTGTTTGGGGATAAATACTTTACGTGCTAAGTACTGGGTGACAAAATGGAGGTGGGAAAAGGCCTGGAAAAAAGGAGCATGAGAGAAAAGGAAGGAGAACTGGATCAAAGAGGAAGGAATTATGAAAAGAAGCTCACAGTGCTGGTGGAAATTGAAGGAGAAGATAGAATAACGATGATGGAGTTGCTGAAGAAAGTGAGAGAAGAATGTGGAGTCGTGATCGGGTGCAGATACAAAACACCAAAAGAACATGAGCTGACAATGGAAGAGGAAAAAGGAAAGGAGAAGTTACTGGATGGATTGAGGATAAAGAAAAGTCGGGTGATGGCGAAAGAGGTGGACTGCATGGAGATGGTGGTCTCGTTCCTTGGTCTGCCAACATATATAATGGATGAGGAGATACTGCGAAAGCTGTCGGATTGGGGAGTTAAAGCAGTCTCAAGAGTAAAGAGGAGATTGTGGCCGGGGACAGATATCGCCGACGGGACAAGGTTTTTAAAAGTGAAATTTAACGAGGAGGTAAAATCGCTGCCGTATTCCACAAAGTTTGAGACATTGGGAGGGACGGAGCACTTTAGGGTAATACACGACAGGCAAGTGAAAGTCTGTCGTTTGTGCATTCAGCCAGGTCACATTGTGAGAGACTGCCCAAGCTTCAGATGCTTTAAATGTGACAAGCAGGGACATTACGCAAGAGAATGCAAGGAGGTGAACTGCAGTATGTGCAATATGCGACCTGGACTGTGTGTGTGTGAAACACTGGCGGAGATGGATGAGGAGTCAGATCTGTACGAGGTGGACGAGGAGGTGGAGAGCGAAGTAGAGGAAGGTGCAGCGACTGGAGAAGAAGAGAGAAGGGGCACATGGAGTGGAGAAGAGCGAATTGGGGAGTGGAGAGCGACTGAGAGCGTGAGCAGTCAAGAGGAGGAGGCTTCAGGGCGGAAGCGGACAGAGAGAGAGAGAAAAAAGAAAGAGAGGGAAGCGGAACCTGGTAAGGAGATGGCAACGAAGGACGTGGAGTGTGAAGACGGAGAAGGGGAGAATCAGGAGGGTGACAACGTGAAAAGGCGAGGCGAAAAGCAGCAGACGGAAGGAGGTGGAGAAAAGAAAGAGGTGCCAGAGAGTCATGCCAAAGTCGATGATGAGGAAATGGACACAAGTGACGGGAAAAGAGTGCAGAAGAAAAGAAAGAAGAAAGAAAGGGAGGAGCACAGTGCAGAAAGTAAGTGCTTGGAAGTATCAAAATGAGTGATAATGTTTTCAAAACTATATTATTTGCTATGTGGGGAATTATGAACATTGCCTGTTTGAACAGCAATGGACTAAGAGATGAAAATAAGTTTGAGAGTGTGAAGAGATTACTGAAGGGCGATATACTCTGTCTACAAGAGACACACTGGTCTGATGACACAATGGACAATATAAAAAAGAGATGGCAAGGTGATATTTTTGTCAATCACGGGAATGCAAAAGCCAGAGGAGTGGCAACCCTGATAAAAGAAGGTAGAGTTAATAGTGCGAAGGAAGTATACAAGGATGGTAATGGGAGAGTTTTAGTGACTGAATTTGTGTTTCATAATGAACTTTTCAGGCTGATAAATATTTATGCACCAAATATAGAAAATGAAAGAAAAGACCTCTTAAAAGAAGTGAAGCTGTTGTGTAAAGGCAACTATATAGTGGTTGGAGACTTTAATGTATGGTGCACGAGACTGGACGCTTCCTGCAGCGCAAACTTTAAGTCTGATGTTTCCAGAGAATATTTAATTGAGTGGATGCAAAATGAGGACTTGGTTGATGTATGGAGGGAAGAGAATCCCTACAAAAAAGAATTCTCTAGAAGACAAATGGTGATGGGAGTGTTGAAACAAAGCCGTATAGATTTATGTTTAACCAAAAGGGAAATGTTAAAATATGTTAAAAATGTAAAATATAAGTTTGTAGGTTTAAGTGACCATGCTATGATGATGGTAAATATGGGTGTAATCAGGGAAGAGAGGGGAGGGGGAATCTGGTGTTTGAATGCTGAGTTGCTAAAAGAAGAGGCATACAAAGAAAATATCAGAAAATGCATAAATTATGAAATGCAGAACTCATTATTTGATGAAGACGTATGTGAGTGGTGGGAAAAAATGAAAGGGAAAATCAAAAAAAGGAGTATTAGATATGCAAAACAAAGGGATTTTATGAGAAGGAGTAAAGTTGAGGCATTGGAAAATGAATTGAAGAGGGAAGCTGAAAAAATAGAAAGAAATCCAGAGCAAGATAAAGAGCGTTTTGTGCAGGTAAAAGCAGAAATAGAAGAATATGAGAATGAGAAAAGTAAGGGTGCAATGATAAGGAGTAGAGCGCAGTATGCGTTAGAGGGAGAAAGAAGCACAAAGTTCTTTTTAAACTTAGAAAAGAAAAAACAGAGGAAAAAGCATATAACAGAACTGGAAAATGAAAAAGGTGATAAGATTACTGATTATTTGGAGATAATAAGTGAAGTAGAAATGTTTTACAAGGGACTATTTAAGAAAGAAGGGGTAAAACAGGAATGTGTAGAGGGGGTTTTAAATACTGTGAGTGCGAGGCTAAGTGAAGGGGAGAAAAATGATTGTGAAAGAGACATAGGTATAGAAGAAATAAAAGAAGCAATAAAACAGACAAAGAAAAATAAAAGCCCAGGCTCGGACGGATTAACGCATGAATTTTATAAGGCCTTAATAGAGACTGTAGCACCAATATTGTGGAAGGTTTATAGAAGTATGGAAGAGGGAAGGAAAATGCCTGAGTCCATGGGGCTAGGAGTAATCACAATATTATATAAAAAAAAGGAAGTCCAATGAAGCTAGAAAATTATAGACCATTAACTCTTTTAAATACTGATTATAAAATACTGACAAAAGTATTGGCAAATAGGATAAAAGAGGTTGTTGGGACAATAGTATCACCAAGCCAAGCTTATAGTATAAAGGGAAGAGACATCACAGATACAATTTGCACAATAAGAGACGTAGTGGAAGGGATGGGGAAAGATGGAAAAGGGGGATTGATTTTATCTATAGACTTAAATAAAGCGTTTGACAGGGTGGAACACAGCTTTACAGAACAGTCAATGGCGA
The DNA here is from genome assembly GCA_036326025.1 of Chrosomus eos. Taxonomy (NCBI): domain Eukaryota; kingdom Metazoa; phylum Chordata; class Actinopteri; order Cypriniformes; family Leuciscidae; genus Chrosomus; species Chrosomus eos. Next base: position 34,615,478 of record CM070832.1, read on the forward strand.
AATTTGGGTTTGGGGATAGGATGCAAAAGTGGATAAAATTAATATATGATAATGCTAAAAGTTGTATAAAAGTTAATGGGATATTAACTGACCCCTTTCCGTTAGAAAGGTCAGTTAGGCAAGGTTGTCCGCTGTCAGCATTATTGTATTCAATAACAGCCGAGCCGCTGGCGACACTCATCAAAAAAGATGAAGAGATAAAAGGTATCCAAATACCAAATGGAGGAATAAGTGTAATACATCAATATGCAGATGACACTACCTTTACGGTTAGGGACATAGAGAGCATAAATAAAATTAGGAAACAGATAGAAAAATAATATGGGTATAGGAGGAGTGTTGGTTGAAGGGGCAGATGTTCCATTTAAAATAACCAAAGACTTTATAAAAATTCTAGGGGTAAATATAGGAGAGAATGCAAAAGAGGCAAGAGATGCAACATGGTCAGGAGTGCTAAACAAAATCAAACAAGTATTACAATTTTGGAGACTAAGAGAATTAAGGCTAAGAGGCAAGGTGGTAGTGGTTAATTCTTTATTGTTAACGAAATGTAATTATGTGATGGGAGCAATTGATTTACCAGACTGGGTGTTAAATGGAATAAAAGAGGCTGTGAATACTTTTGTGTGGGGTGGGAAAGGAGTGAAAATATCAGCAAAAACATTAATAGCAGATTACAGTGAGGGGGGTTTGAGGTTGATAGATTTAAATGTTAAAAGGAACGCAATAAGAGTTAAAACAATAAAAAAGTATTTATGTGGCAAAGTAGAATATGGATGGAAGGGGTATATGAGAAAATATTTAAATGAAGGTGGAGGATGTGGTGAAGAAGGAGTGTTCATGGTGTTAAAAAAACCAATGATTGAAAAGCTGCCTTTATTTTATCAAGTGTTTACTGCGTGGGCTGAGTTTGTGGTGAATGTAAACTATGAATGTGAAAACATAAACCAAGTACACAATCAGCCAATATTCCTGAACCCAAGAATAAGGAGGGGAGGGAAAATGCTCTATAACAGACTATTCATGAGAGCGGGGGTAAGGAAAGTAAAAGACTTGGCATATGAATATGTGAAAGGTTTTTTACCGAATAGGGCGATATATGATTCTGTGGTGGGGTGGGATGATGAAATTGAGAAAGCAAAAGTGGATAGTGAATGTGAAAATATTAAAAAAAGCCTGCCTGAAAAGTGGGTAGAAGGGATTGAAAGAGAAACTGCCAAAGTGGGATATTGGGGAATGCCTGAAATGTATATTGTGGAAAATGAGAGAAAAAAGTTTTTGTGGGAGGTAAATGTGAAAACGATATACAAAATAATGGTGAAAAAGGAAATTAAAATGCCTGCATCAGAGGCGGTGTGGCCGAGAGTTTTTCCTGGCATGGAAGAAAAGACAATATGGAGAAACTTAAATGTAAAATATAACGGATTGGACTGTGAGAATTTGGACTTCAAACTGAGACACAACAGAATATACACGAAGGTGGTTATTCATCAAATAAACAAAAATGTGAGTAGAGAATGTGACATGTGTGAGACAGAGCCAGAAACTCTGATGCATATTTTCTTTGAGTGCAAGGAGCTTGAGGAGTTCCATGCAAAAATGAAAAAACTGATAAAAGATGGAATGGGTAAAGAGGTAGAAGGGGATGAGTGGAAAAAGCTGTTTTTATTTGGTGAAAGTACGAATTATAAAGATAAGAAGGTGAATTTATGGAATTTAATTTTGAGTAATGCAAGGTATGCAATATGGCTGAGGAGGAATATGGCATACTTTGATAGAAAGAAAGTGGATGTGATTGATGTTTTCAAGAGTGTTGTTAGAAAGAATGTGTTTACAATGTGGAAATACCTAAGCAAAGATGAATTTGAACGAGCATTTGTAGAAGAAAGTGGATTTATAAGTACAAAAGAAGGGTTAAGTTTAAAATTTTGAAAAGAAATGATTTTGTTTAGGCTAGGTATATTAGTTTTTTTCGTCTTGTTTGAGTGATGTAACATGGCGTAAATTCAAAGTCTATGCTTTAAATGCTAAGTTGACCTAATATGCAGAATTTTGAGAATGTTAGGTATGAAATATGATTTATGTAAATATTATTTTTGTACTTTTTGATAATAAAAAAAAAAAAAAAAAAAAAAACACGCCCGATCTCGTCCGATCTCGGAAGCTAAGCAGGGTCGGGCCTGGTTAGTACTTGGATGGGAGACTGCTTGGGAATACCAGGTGCTGTAAGCTTTTGCTTTATCTTTTCTGCTCAGATAAATCCCTTCAACTAAGGTTTTTCCTTTATGCTTTCGATTTATTTTCTTACACTTTGCTTTCTCTCTGGCTTTTGTCTGCTATTAGTGCGGCAAAGGAAAAGCACAGCTCAGCCTCGTCATTCTTCCTTTCTCCTCCAGGAGGCGATCGAGTTGCTTTCTTTCTCTCTCTCAGCAACACTAAGCGTTACACTTTCTTCTGGAACCAGAAGTGACTAGATGAAGTGGAGGTTGAAAAAGTAGTTTTGAGGATTTCATTTCTGATCTGAGAAATGCACCAAAGCGACTGAGAAAAACTGCAATTAACATTGTGCAGGACAGTTAATGATGTCATCATGGGTCGTATTAACTCATTTCACACGGTTCGGGAACAGTTGGTGTGTGAGTTTAAACTAGGCTATTATATTTTTTATATGAAATTATATATAAGTAATTTTAAAATAAAAACAATTCAAATTAAAACACATAGCCTACAAAAGAAATCTATAGTTCACCTCTTTATGATTTACTAGTGGCGGCGCCAGGGGGGAGCTAGGTGGTGCTGTAGCTCCCCCTATAATAGCCATAGCACCCACCCAGCACCCCCAAGAAATGTCTGTGATTTTTTTATATTTTAATGTCATGTTTGAATAGTCTTTTTCGTGTTGTTAAAAAAGGGTATTAAAGAATAATTAAAAAATATATATTTAGTCTAAAAAAACATAAGGCCCAAACAGGCGATCTTCTTTGGCCAATGGACGCGGCGCCCGGTGAACGTTTGCAGACATCCCAAGTCTCACGCATAGACAGTAAAAGAAATGGACACAGCGACCCCATAGATTTTAACGGAGAAGACTGAAGCCCTTTAGAAGCACTCACTTCCTGATAGCCAAGCGTACTGCGCAGGCTCAAACTGAGCTTGACGACGGAGATGTGACGTGAGCAACCTAGTAGCTGCGCCAGTCGAAATCTTAATCATTCCCTTCCGAATCTTGCAGAGCCGGAGATCGTGAGTATTAGCTGTTGATGAGCTCGCAGCAGGAGCAACTTTATGACTATCTATGGGCTTCTCCCTTGACTTTATGCCTCCACGTCCCCTCGATTGCCCGGGAGCTTCTACTTCTGTCTATACGGTCATTGATTTTGTGTGCGCCAGAGAGTCGCAGGGTTATGACGCAGTCGTTAGCCTATATTTACAAAAACGCTTCTAAATCGGCCATAACATAAGATACACAGTAATGGAGCCTTTTATACACTGTCGTGTTTCTTTAGAAATAAATAATGGACAAATGGAGTCTTTGGACGTCTCCGATGTAAAGTTATTCGCTGTCAAAGTGCCGCCAAAATGAATGGGAGTCAATTGAATGCTAACAGCAGGTGATAGCCAGCTACAATGGCGGCGCCCGGAGAGGCTTCAGTTTCCGGTTGATGGATTACTCCCTTGGTCTCACGTATATAGATAGCGGCTCCCTGATGGCCGCAAATTAGTTCAAATCTCCCGGAATCTAAGCTCCAAACGCCGCGCGCAAGACAGAGAGAGCGAGAGACCTTGCGTGTGTGTGTGTGTGTGTGAATGTGCGTGTGTGCGCATGAAGCGCATGTTACATCAAGACATAAACGCATTATACAAACATAGACAAACGTGCAGAGATAAACATTCCCCCAAACCGTCTTCATATGTGTCCAACTATAATCGGTCCGTGTGGCAAACAACTTTAATTCCTATGACAGGCTTTCGTATCCGTATTTATCTTTATTTTACTGTCTATATTATGGGATTTATCCGGTTCCAGAAGAAAGTGTAGTGCCAGAGAATGTCTAATATGGGGAGAACTCCCACTCACATTAAACTTCCGGGTTCTGAACTGTTGCAGTTCCACTCTGGGTCCATATGAGGGCGCTCACAGGCGGAGTGCAGAATGAATGGAGGTCTATGGAGCAATACCCCTAAAAATCCACTTTTCTCAGGATATAATTTTTTGTCTAGTAATTCAAATGTTGTAGGCTATTCGAAAGATGTAAAGAAATTACACATTACTGGGTGTTAGATTTTTTAGAGTCGCTTATTTGAAAAAAGTCTTTTAAAAAGTCAATGACGTCATACACATCGTACGACCAGAGATTCTGCTTTACGGCAATCCTTCAGTCACACTGGTGCTTCCCATAGACAGTATAAGAAGTGGACAGAGCCATCTCATTGGAACTCAGTTGAGACAGTTGAAGCCCATTTTTAGCGATTTTTGAGCACTTCCGTTCCTGACGCGCAGACTCAAACCAACTAAAACTAAGCTTGATGACGTGAGCAACCTGTCTGACAGACGTAAATTTTCTAGTAGCTGTGCGTGAAAATTGGCAACGTTAATCTTGCAGAGACGGGGAACTTGAGCAAAGAGCTCTTTGGTGTGAGTGAGCAGGAGTATTTTGTCCCGTTGCTTTTATGGACTCATTATCTATGGGCTTCTCCCTTGACAGGACGTCCCCCCGATTGCCAGCGAGCTTCTCCTCCTGTCTGTACGGTCATTACTGTACAGCGCGACAGTGAGTCGAGTGGTTATGACGCAGTCGTTAGCCTATTTTTACAAAAACTGTTTCTACGGGGCCATAATAGAAAAATAGAAGGTAATGGAGCCCTTTATACATTGTCGTGTTTCTTTAGAAATAAATAATGGACAAAATAAATGGAGTCTTTAAACGCCTCAGATGTAAATGTCATAGTGTCTGGTTGTTCCCTGGGTGAAACACTAGAGGTCCTCAGTTTTCACGGTGTCTTTGCATTCTCACTACAATTCCCATGATCCTGTCTGTCACTGATTGTTCATTGCCTTACAGCTGTTTCTTGTCACCTTGTTAGCACTTGTGTATATATACCCTGTCTGTTTCAGTGTTTGTCACGGAGTCCTTGTTTGATGTTCCCACACTCCTGTTCGCGACCTGTTTCTCGTTTGTGTCTTTGGATTGATTTTTGGATTTTTGACCATTTGCCTGAACTGACTGTGAGTACGGATTTCCCTAATAAACTGCGCTTGGATCTAAACCTTTTCTCGTGTGTGTGTCGTGACAGAAGGACTCTGTCATGCAAAGATCCAGCAGTGCGGGATTCCGTAACCCTCCTTCTAATAATGGAGGAGGAAGGGGACCACAAAGAGGAGGTTCGCAGACCAGGGAGGAGGAGCCCCGATTAAACATCTTCCAGTGTTCCGCCTTATGGGCCCGGCAGACTGAGGAAGCTGCGGCAGCTAGATCTCCAGTGACCACGTCCATCAGAGATGGCGAGTCGTTCGAGGGGACTCGTCTGGCAAAATTCTCCGGGACTCGGGGAGGTCGCAGGGGAGGAGGTGGTCGACAAATCCCACGACACCGTTCTCCGCCTTGCTATGTTCCTGATCCGGAGCCACTGGTTTATTCCAGCACAAGACCCACGTCACTGGTTCCGTCCCGCACTAATCCACCACCGCGGGTCTCAGCTAGCACTAAGCCCTCACCATTGGTCCCGTCCAGCACAAGATCCTCGCCGCTGGTCCCGCCCAGCACGAGGTCATCACCGCTGGTCCCGTCCATCAGAGAGCCCTCGCCGCTGGTCCCGCCCAGCACAGGGCCGTCATCGCGGGTTCCGTCTTGCACAAAGCCCCTGCCGCTGGGTTCGCCCAGTCCTAGATCCTCGCCGCTGGTCCCGTCCAGCACTGAGCCTACACCTCGCCATCAAGGACGGAGGAGGAGAGGAAGGATTGCTTACCTCCCCAACGCCCCGGTGGTCGTTCCCGAACAGCCTGCTGTCATCATGGAGGTCGTTCCTGTACAGCCCGCTATCGTCTCGATGGTCGTCCCTGAACAGCGTGCTGTCGTCCCAGAGACCATCCCAGAACTACCCACGTCCGTCCAGCCAGAGACCGTCCAGCCAGAGACCGTCCAGCCAGAGACCGTCCAGCCAGAGACCGTCCAGCCAGAGACCGTCCAGCCAGAGACCGTCCAGCCGGAGTTTCACGTAAGCCACGTCCAGCCAGTGCCTGTTCCAGAGCCGGAGGCAGAGCCAGTGCCTGTTCCAGAGCCGGAGGCAGAGCCAGTGCCTGTTTCTGTGTTTGTGTCTGTGTTTGTGTCTGTTATTGTGACTGTTACAGTTCTTGTGGCTGTTCCTGAGCCGGCGTCTACACCACCTGAGCCGGGGCCTGCTGTTCCGGAGCCGGGGCCTGCTGTTCCGGAGCCGGGGCCTGCTGTTCCGGAGCCGCGGCCTGCTGAGCCACCGCTCTGGCCGCCCGAGGGGTCTTCACCGCCCTGGCCGCCCGAGGGGTCTTCACCGCCCTGGCCGCCCGAGGGGTCTTCACCGCCCTGGCCGCCCGAGGGGTCTTCACCGCCCTGGCCGCCCGAGGGGTCTTCACCGCCCTGGCCGCCCGAGGGGTCTTCACCGCCCTGGCCGCCCGAGGGGTCTTCACCGCCCTGGCCGCCCGAGGGGTCTTCTGTTTTGCCCTGGCCGCCCGAGGGGTCTTCTGTTTTGCCCTGGGCGCCCGATGGACCTTCTGTTTTGCCCTGGCCGCCAGCTAAACCATCACCCCCTGTTTCTGTTCCCTTCCATGGACCTGGCCCCCCATCCCTCCCCCTGATCCTCCACCGTTCCACCTCCCTTCTGGACTCTTGTTTTGTTTGTTTTTTGTGGGTCTTGGAGCGTCTGGTAGCCGCTCCGTAGAGGGGGGGTTATGTCATAGTGTCTGGTTGTTCCTTGGGTGAAACACTAGATGTCCTCAGTTTTCATGGTGTCTTTGCATTCTCACTACAATTCCCATGATCCTGTCTGTCACTGATTGTTCATTGCCTTACAGCTGTTTCTTGTCACCTTGTTAGCACTTGTGTATATATACCCTGTCTGTTTCAGTGTTTGTCACGGAGTCCTTGTTTGATGTTCCCACACTCGTGTTCGCGACCTGTTTCTCGTTTGTGTCTTTGGATTGATTTTTGGATTTTTGACCATTTGCCTGAACTGACTGTGAGTACGGATTTCCCTAATAAACTGCGCTTGGATCTAAACCTTTTCTCGTGTGTGTGTCGTGACAGTAAAGTTATTCGCCGTCAAAGTGACGCCAAAATGAATGGGAGTCAATGGAAATCCTAACGCAGGTGAAGTTCTGCTACAAGATGGCGGCACCCGGCCGACTTCAACTTCCGGTCGATGGATTACCCGATTGATGCTTCCGCGCATAGATAGACGAGAGAAGCCACGAAATTTACAAAATACTACTGTTATTGTGTCACGAAATGTAGTTTTAATAGTTTTTCAGTCGACAATGTAGTTGTTTAAAGCTCAAATCTGTGGTTTATTTATAAAGATAGCGCCTATTTAAAAATTTGATTGACGTTTTCGGAGTTGTGATATCCAAGCCTTTACCGGGGTCTCAGCGCTCTGCACACCGCCTGAAACAGCCTTTACAAATTAGCCGTTTGTGATTACAAATCACAAATTAGCCATTTAGCCCCATAGACTCCCATTCATTCTGCACTCGGACTATTGCCCCCAGTGGAACTCTGGTGGAACTACAACCAAAAATACGGTACAATAGGGCTTAAAGGGGGGGGGGGGGGGGGGTGAAATGCTGTTAACGAGTTGGGTTCCCATGCTAAACATGGACAAAGTTTAAAAAATGAAGTTGTAAGTTTGATGGAGTATTTCTGTTCCAAAAATACTCCTTCCGGTTTGTCACAAGTTTCGGAAAGTTTTTTTCGAATACGGATCTATGTGATGTCAGAGTGGCGGGAATTTCCTTAAATGGGTCTTAAGGGCAATTCTCCCGGAAGGGCGCGCAGCTGTAGCCTAGTGCGTGCAAGAGTACGCCTATGCCCGTCAGATCACTGTGCTCGGCTGCGCTGCAATCAAAAAAATCATATTTAATTGGACTGCAATAGCCTATATTCAAGTAGGCTAATGGAAACGAAAAAATTTGTATTCAATATCATTAGGATGCAAAACAATTACGGTAATAATTTCCACTCACAGTCCCTCGCTGTAACCTTGACTTTTGCCTCTTTCTTTCTTTCTTTCTTTCTTTCTTTCTTTCTTTCTTTCTTTCTTTCTTTCTCTCTTTCTTTCTTTCTTTTCTTTTCTTTTTCTGTTTTTCATTTCTTTTTTCTTAGTTAGGCTACTCAAACAGCGCAGTCTCATCCCAAGAAGTCATATACTGACGTCTTGGGACGTCTTTTGACCATACGTCAATATCCGCCTTTTTAGGGTACCCTTAAACGTCGGTTAGATGACGTTATCGGATCCTAACTCTACCCCAGACCTAAACCTACCCCTAAACCTACCCCGTCACCTACTGACGTTAAAGGTAAAGCGTCAGTTGTATGACGTCCCAGGATCGTCATTTACCGACGTTTAAGGGTACCCTAAAAAGGCGGATATTGACGTATGGTCAAAAGACGTCCCAAGACGTCAATATATGACTTCTTGGGATGAGACTGTGTTAACTCAAACGTCATGTCAGTGGTGCTGCTGCTGCTGGTGTCCTTCTTTAAATATCTCTCTATCGACTGAGTCTCTCGCTTACGGCCATACCACCCTGAACACGCCCGATCTCGTCCGATCTCGGAAGCTAAGCAGGGTCGGGCCTGGTTAGTACTTGGATGGGAGACCGCCTGGGACAGCGCAGTCTCATCCCAAGAAGTCATATATTGACGTCTTGGGACGTCTTTTGACCATACGTCAATATCCGCCTTTTTAGGGTACCCTTAAACGTCGGTTAGATGACGTTATCGGATCCTAACTCTACCCCAGACCTAAACCTACCCCTAAACCTACCCCGTCACCTAAATGACGTTAAAGGTAAAGCGTCAGTTGTATGACGTACCAGGATCGTCATCTAACCGACGTTTAAGGGTACCCTAAAAAGGCGGATATTGACGTGTGGTCAAAAGACGTCCCAAGACGTCAATATATGACTTCTTGGGATGAGACTGTGTTACCTGGGAAAACCAGGTGCTGTAAGCTTTTGCTTTATCTTCACTACTCAGATCATTCACTTCACCCAGCCTAATTTTTTCTTTATACTTTCAAATTCGATTTATTTTCTTACATTTTGCTTTCTCTCTGGCTTTTGTCTGCTATTAGTGCGGCAAAGGAAAAGCACAGCTCAGCCTCGTCATTCTTCCTTTCTCCTCCAGGAGGCGATCGAGTTGCTTTCTTTCTCTCTCTCAGCAACACTAAGCGCTACACTTTCTTCTGGAACCGCTCCTCTCCTCAACTTCAACTAGACCAGAGCTTCATAAACTCTTTTTTTGTTAGCTGAACCCATTACACATAAATTATTTACACGAAGTAGACCTATGTGATATGATGTCCAAAAGACGTCTTTTCAACATCTTTGTCACAAAAGTCAGACGTTGAAAACACGACCACTGAGGAGCCAGAATGAAAGTTTTTATGACGTCTTTTTTTTAACGTGTTCTGCGTGTACGATAATTGGACTGCATTGGATAATGTGGCCATTGTGGACATATTTACAACATAATTTATGGTCTCATTTAGATAGGATACTTTGACTATTTCTGTCAGACATCTACAGAAGATCTTAGTGAGATACTTTGACTATTTCTGTCAGACATCTACAAAAGATCTTAGTGAGAATTAACAGAGGTTTATATTTGTTTCATTTAAAGCAACACCAAGCAACTTTTCCTCTGCGGTCGCCCTGCAGGTTGAAAGCGGAATTGTCCATTACTGCTGTCGTAAATAATTTAGCCTACCGCAATCCTACTGTCGCACACGTACGCACATGCTCTCTGTTTATCCAGCACCAGCTTTGGAATCAACAATGGCTACAGACAAGGTAGAGTATGCATGATTTTATGAAAGTGTAGTTGTAGTCTACTGTCGAGTACACTCCACCTATAGGCAGTTGTAACGCTTGCCGCAAAGCAAGTCAAATTTGTAGTTTTTTTAGGTCTCATTCGCAATACAGAAACGCGACCCGATCTGGCAATCTTACATAGCGTGGATATATCAGATAAAGGACCGCAAAGCGGTGGCATAAGTGCATTTCACCATGTCACGACTTGATGAACCACTGAAATGATTTTGAAAACATTATTTTAAGGTAAAAATTCTTGCTTAGTGTTGCTTTAATGCCACCATTACAGATTGTGATTAGGTCACATCAATCGTTTATGCCACTGAACTACGAGGAAGGAGCAACCTCAGCAGCAGGAGGGATCTCAAGCACAATAGAAAGAAAGACACGCTGATGTACAGGTAAGTAACTGGGCTGAGGTGAGGGGGGGACGGAGGGGGGTGACTAAGATAAAGAAAGGCTGAGGCAAATAGCTCCAATTCAAAGATTTACTCAAAATAAAAACAACAAACAGGTGCAGGCAGGCAGACGGGCAGAGGGTACACACACAAAAACACTATAACATTAACAAGAACCGACAAAGACTAACTGAACAGAAGGAGACTAAATACAGATACAAATGAACAACAACGAGGTGAGGAAAGGTGAAACGGTAACACTTTACTTGAAGGGGTGTGCATGAGACTGACATGACACCTTCATGACCATGAGATGACATATGTCATGAATATGAAGTAGGGTTTATGCATGTTTATGACAATTGTCATGAAGTGTCTGACTCTTGCGCTCAATAATTACATTTTGAATGCAAATATGACATTGTTTGAGATGTCTTTGTTATGACACCTTGACATAAACCAATAATCATAACCTGTCAGTGTCTTTGTCATGACAACTTGACATTAAATTAAGTTAAACTGTCATGTGGTTGGTTTTGACATTGGCTGTCATGAGGCCATTATAACTGTCATGAATATTATTCGTGACCTCAACTAGAGTGGTACAAATTGAATTTGTCATTAAAAAGTTATAATGGCTTTATGACAGCCATTGTCAAAACCAACCACCTGACAGTTTAATGTAATGTTAACCAATAAAGCTAAGTGGTTTCTTAAGTTTAATAATTAATCTGCTACTGTATGTCATGTTTATGACAGGTTGTGTTGTCTTAGTAATGTCAAGGTGTCATGACAAAGACACTGCAGGTTATGATGTATTGGTTTATGTCAAAGTGTCATAACAAAGACATCTTAAACAATGTCTTATTTGCATTAAAAATGTCATAATTGAGCGAATGACACTTAATGACAGTTGTCATAAACATGCATAAAACTTCCTTCATATTCATGTGTCATTTCATGATTATGAAGGTGTCATGTTAGTCTTATGCAGACCCCTTCAAGTAAAGTGTTACTGCTCAGTCCACACAGGATAATAATCAATCTTCAATCAATCACTTAAGTATCGAACTCTAACACTGAGTCTGTTTCTCTTTAAAAGGTTAGTTCCAGTGGTGGAAAGAGTACTGACAAATTGTACTTAAGTAAAAGTATTGCTACTTAAGTAATAATTTACTTGAGTACAAGTAGAAGTACTGAAATATAATATGACTCAAGTAAGAGTAAATAAGTAGTTTGCTTACTACTCAAGTAATTACGTTACAAAGTACTTTAGTATTTTTCTATTTTTACCCAAAATGGGGAGATGATAGCGATATCGAGCGCTAAACACTCTCATGTCAACTGTTTCATTCATACTGAAGGCCCAGTACTGATGCATAGAAGTATTAAACTTACACATTTCAGGAAATGCCTTATATGGATATAATAACATGCAAATGGTGATGTTTTGACTAATGAAACATGGAGACAAACACATTATAGCTATAATATATCTGTGTTCATCAAACTATCAGGTATTTTCAAAAGAATGATGTATGTCTTTAAAGGGATAGTTCACCCAAAAATGAAAATTAGTCCATGATTTACTCGCCCTCAAGTCATCCTAGAAGATATGACTTTCTGCTTTCAGTCGAATACAATCAGAGTTATATTAAAAAATGGCCTGGCTCTTCCAAGCTTTATAATGGCAGTGAATGACTGGAGAAAATTTGAAGCCCAAAAAAGTGCATCCATCCATGATAAAAGTGCTCCACATATAGACTACTAGCTTTCTCTGTTGTCAAGAGCAAAATTTTTATTACTAATTTTGAAAAGTAAGTCCAAGCAAGATCATTTGAATGTTTTGATTTGAATCATTTCATATTTGAAAGCAAAAAAAGTTAAGTGAGGTCCGATAAAAAAGGTATGAAAAACAATAAAACAGTATGAATAAAAAATTCCCAGTAAAAAAAAAATTAAGTGGGCTATGGTGAACATAAATTATCTTTTTTTCATTGTAGCCTACCGAAAATGTGCTGGGAGCCCACTGTTGCTATAGGAACGAACTACACTTTTACATCTGATTGACAGAAATCATGCGATCTTATTTCACTGTTTTTTCAGCTTTGTACAAAGTTTGCTTCGTATATTTAGTTTAACTGTATTGTTAAAGAGGGCGAGCTTTACCATTAATTGAACTGTGTGGATGTATTATAGACACTTACATTGATCTTGCTCCGTCAGTGCAATAACTGCGTTCATGTTATGAGCCGAGCTTTTTTATTTACTTCAACTGCTCAGTGCTCTGGTATTATCAATGGTATGACCCATTTCAGTAGTTGCCATAATTAAATATGAACAGAATACTCACTTACATTCACTGAAATATTGAAACGTTAGCGCTACTGATTCAAAACACCAGCGCCAGTGATTGAAGCGCGGTTTGAACGCCCCGCCCCGCCCCCGAGCCGAACTGAACGTTTTGATTGGTTTTGCACCCGAGTCAGACCTGTCTGTTATTGGCTGAACTGCTTCAGTTCTGTCTGTTATTGGCTGAAGCGCAGAGGCTCCACCGCAGTAGTATGAAAAGTGTCTGTCAAATGTCAGCTTGCCCTGTTGCTTCGTCGGCACTTTTGTCAAAGTACTTTGTACTTTTTATGAAAAATAAATGTAGAGAAGTTGAATACTTTATTTTTATTTTACTCAAGTAAGAGTAAAAGTACCACAATTTAATTATACTCAAGAAAGTAGAAAAAATCAAAAAATCTACTCAAGTACTGTAACGAAAGTATTTGTAATTAGTTACTTTCCACCACTGGTTAGTTCACCCAAAAATGAAAATGATGTCATTAATGACTCACCCTCATGTCAGAACACAGTTTAAGATATTTTAGATTTAGTCCGAGAGTTGTCTGTCCCTCCATTGAAAATGTATGTACGGTATGTACGCGTTCACGAGTCCACAGTTGGTGACGTAAGACGCTGCTGACGTGTTATCTAGTGCGCCCGAGCTTCGTTTACAGTCTGAAGGAGACGCACGCTGTAGACAAAACAATCTTCGCAAACATGTCTAAGAATTTCGACACAGAGGAAGACTTGCATTTTTTGTGTGACAGCGTGTGACAGCTCCTTCAGACTGTAAACGAAGCACGGGCGCACTAGATAACACGTCAGCAGCGTCACGGTGGAGTCGTGAACGCGGATTGACAACAGAACCGGAAGAGAATACAATGCTGAATAAAGTTGAAGTTTTTGATCATTTTGGACCAAAATGTATTTTCGATGCTTCAAAAAATTCTAACTAACCCACTGATGTCACACGGACTACTTTGATGACGTCTTTGATGATTGTCTTTCTGGACAAGGACAGTATACGTACATACATTTTCAATGGAGGGACAGAAAACTCTCGGACTAAATCTAAAATATCTTAAACTGTGCTCCGAAGATGAACGGAGGTCTTACGGGCTTGGGACGACATGAGGGTGAGTCATTAATGACATAATTTTTGGGTGAACTAACCCTTTAACACCCTGTAGATGGTTTCCATGAACACGGTGTTACATGCCAAATATAACCCAGAATGCATTGTTTTCTACGGTAGATTACTGTTTTAATGGAAAATAGTATGATACTTTCAGAATTTTACCTTTTTTACAGCCAGGGTTAACATTGTGGTTATTCTTTGTTAATAGATTTTCATCAACAGTGTTTCGTAACACTTTTACAAAAAATACAAACTTACATAAGAAGCCAAGAGTCAAACTGCACAACTAAAAGAAACACTTTCAGTTGATTTCATCTAAAGCTGTGGTTGAAGTCAGTTGTAGTTCAGTCTTTATTGTCCCACTCGGGGAAATTTGAGTTGCAATAGGGTCAAAAAAACAAACATAAATGAGACCAACCCTGTATCACATGAAATACGTTCTGAGGAAACTATTTTGCAAATCGCAATTACGTTACATGCCAACATATAAGCAGTGCTATTACGTTGGTCCTTAACCTAATCTATTGCAGTGATATTACGTTGGTCCTTAACCTAATATAGCAGCCTGGTCTCATTAATACGTTATTTTCAAAGATAGAAAACGTACGTTTTTGTACGTTTGGATAGATGCTGAAACGTATGGACGGATTTGCAACATTTAAACGTAACATTGCGTTTTTACAGCTACAAAACGTTAACTATTATGTTTATTTCATATCATAAAGATGTATAATTTCACTTTTAAAGATAAATGTAACAAGATCCATCAATCCTACTCCCAAAACCTAAACATATCCATTTTATACAGAATATAAAAAGGATAAAACACTTAGACAGAGATGTGTAGGTAAATGGCAGTTTTATTAACAATATCATTAAAATATATTTTGAGCCACTAATCCTGCTCCTACCCCTAAACCTACCCATAACCATTCCCTAACACAATTATGAAGAAAAAAAAACATAACAGACAGACAAGTTATACATTTCACAATATTTTATTTATTGCGAAACATTACCAAAAGTCGTTCACGTGATGATGCGTTGCAGTCGCAGTCCTCTCTGGCAGTATTATAGTAACGTTAGTTGTGGATGAGGTACAGATAAGAATTTAAGTTAACGTTAATCCATGAAAATGTTAATCCGATTGCGGTTCGCTCTCTGAAGGCGCGCGCGCTTCTCCATTTCAAATGTACTACACCGACTGAAACACGGCATGTCGCAATCTGTGACGAAGCAGGCGAGAGCCAATGAGCGTTTGATATAACGGCCGTAAAACATGTTGTAACGCTTCTTGAAGGCGCAATTTTTGAATTTGAATTCATCACCAGCGCGGGATAGATTTGACTTTTGCGGTCGCTGCTGAGAAATGAAGATGAAGATCACTGGATAAAAGGCTGAATTTGGATCTGTTTCTTGCAAACAACGTATGGATTCTAGGATTTTAATCAAGCTAATAAAATGTATGTCTTTTGTGAATATATCAGTATGTTATGTTCTATTGGAGAAAATGCTTTTTGTGTAAATAAGTTACACTAAATACTACAAAATTGTTAAACGATTAAACAAGGTGTTTTTAAGGTTTAAAGTGTATTCCTTTTTAACCACGCAGGCTAATCCTCCAAAACGAGTTTGCTGCAGAAGGCACGAACAAAGCGAAATGTTAATATTTATGAGTAACGTAGGCCTATTATATTAATAAATGTGACTGAAAACTTAATTGATAAGACAGTTGAATGCAATAGAGTCAAAACATGCATAAATAGTAATACGTACAAATTCCTACGTCGGTAGATTTGTTCATACGTAAGTAAATTACGTTGTGCTGCTACGTGTGAAAAGAAACCTACTTTGGATGTATTATGTTCAGGACAAACGTAATAGCACTGCAATAGATTAGGTTAAGGACCAACGTAATAGCACTGCTTATAAGTTGGCATGTAACGTAATTGCGATTTGCAAAATAGTTTCCTCAGAACGTATTTCATGTGATACACGGTTGAAATGAGACATAAACAAAGATAAGAACAGCCGTTATATACAACCTTTTTTGTTTGTCTAAAAGTACTCAAGTTGAAATGGTAGCCTCACAATCTATCATTTTGAGCAATCGCTCAGGCTCAGTACAAATTTAGGGCATTAATTGCCATGGGTGCAAAAGAAAATTTGTATCTATTAGTTTTTATTTTGGGCAATCTGTATCTTCTCCCAGAGGGGAGAAGGCAAGGCAAGGCAAGGCAAGGCAAGGCAAGTTTATTTATATAGCACATTTCATACACAATGGTAATTCAAAGTGCTTTACATAGGAGAAAATAAAACAATCAAAACAAATAAGAATAATTAAAACATTTTAGAATAAGAAATAAAATAAAGTACAGTAAAAACAGTCGGACGAACAGTGGCACAGTGCTCATTCAGTAAAAGCATAGCTTAACAGAAGTGTTTTGAGTCTGGATTTGAATGTGACCACTGTAGGAGCACATCTGATCTCTTCTGGAAGCTGGTTCCAGCTGCGGCTGGGATAATAGCTAAAAGCAGACTCTCCTTGCTTAGAGTGAACCCTTGGTATTTCTAACTGATGTGATCCTAATGATCTGAGTGATCTGTTGGGTTTATATTCAGTGAGCATATCTGCAATATATTGAGGTCCTAGCCCATTGAATGATTTATATACCAGTAATAATACTTTAAAATCAATCCTAAATGTAACTGGGAGCCAGTGTAAAGACCTGAGGACTGGTGTGATATGTTCATATTTTCTGGTTCTGCTACGAATCCTGGCAGCAGCGTTCTGTATGAGCTGCAACTGTCTTATGGTCTTTTTAGGAAGGCCAGTGAGGAGTCCATTACAATAATCCACCCTGCTGGTGATGAAAGCATGCACAAGTTTCTCTAAGTCTTGACTGGAAACAAAGCATCTAATTCTTGCAATATTTTTCAAATGATAGTATGCTGATTTAGTTATTGCTTTGACATGACTACTGAAACTAAGGTCTGACTCTAGAGACACACCAAGATTCCTGACTTGATTTTTAGTTGTTAGACCTCTAGAGTGAAGGTATGCATTCACCTTGAGAACTTCATCTTTGTTTCCAAACGCAATGACTTCAGTTTTGTCTTTGTTTAACTGAAGATAGTTTTGGCACATCCAACCATTTACTTCATCAATGCATTGGCACAGGGAGTCAATGGGGCTGTAATCGTTAGGCGATAGGGCTAAGTAGAGCTGTGTGTCGTCTGCATAGCTGTGGTAAGAGATTCGGTCTTTCTCATTATTTGGCTCATTGGGAGCATATACAGGTTGAATAGGAGTGGTGCAAGAATTGAGCCTTGGGGGACTCCGCATGTCATGGATGTCCACTCAGACTTATGGTCTCCTATACTCACATAATAACCTCTCCCTTCTAAGTATGACCTGAACCATTTTAGGACTATCCCAGAAAGCCCCACCCAGTTTTCAAGCCTGTCAAGAAGTATGTTGTGATCGACAGTGTCAAATGCAGCACTGAGGTCGAATAGTACCAGCACTGATAATTTGCCTGTATCAGTATTTAAGCGAATATCATTTATTATCTTTATGAGCGCTGTCTCTGTGCTGTGATGCGATCGGAAACCAGATTGAAAATTGTCAAAGTAACCATTCAAGCTTAAGAATTTGTTCAGCTGATTGAAGACAACTTTTTCAATGATCTTGCCTATGAAGGGAAGATTTGAGATCGGTCTATAATTGCTTAATATGGTCTTATCTAGATTGCTCTTTTTCAGGAGGGGCTTGACAACTGCAGTTTTTAGGGAGTTTGGAAAACTCCCAGAGAGAAGTGAGGCATTTACCACTTCTAGGAGATCTGCTTCTAAGCTGTTTAACACACTTTTGAAAAAAGATGTGGGAAGTGTGTCAAGGGCGCAGGTTGATGTTTTAAGGTGCTGTACGGTTTCTTCCAAAATTTTGCCATCAATTTCTTCGAAAACAGACATAGTAACTACTTTCTCAGGTAGTGGTCGGATCTGTTTGACCCCAGCACAACTCAAGGATGAGCTGATCACCTTTCTGATATTATTGATTTTCTCAGAGAAGAAAGAAGCAAACTCACTGCACTTGCTGTCTGAGAGCATTTCACTGGGAATCTGGCTTGGGGGGTTTGTCAGTCTCTCTACAGTAGCAAAAAGAGTGCGTGTGTTGTTTAAGTTGCTGTTTATAATATTTGAGAAGAAAGTCTGTCTAGCTTTGCCTAGTACCATATTAAAAGCATGGATGCTGTCTTTGTAGATGTTATAATGGACTACAAGTTTTGTCTTCCGCCACATGCGCTCTGCTCTTCTGCATTGTCTTTTCATATTTTGCACTGCTGTTGAGTTTCTCCAAGGTGCTTTTTGTCTACCACTATTCTTCCTGACTTTCGCAGGAGCAATATCATCAATTACACTTTTAATTTTTGAGTTAAAAGATTCAAGGAGAAAATCAACAGAGTCAGCAGATATGCTTGGTTTTAATGATATAGCCTTCATAAATAGCACACTAGTGTTCTCATTTAAGCATCTCTTCTTCACAGACACAGATCTAGCTTCAATGGCAGGAGAGATCAAAATATCAAAGAAAATACAGAAATGATCAGACAGTGCTACATCCTTAATAACAATCGATGAGATGTTTAGACCCTTACTGATAAGTAGATCTAGAGTGTGTCCACGATTATGTGTGGGTCCATTTACATGCTGTGTCAGATCAAAAGTTTTTAAAACAGTTTTGATTTCTTTTGCCATATTGGTTTCTGCATTATCTATGTGAATGTTAAAATCTCCAGCAATGGCAAAACAGTTAAACTCAGAGGAAATTGTTGATAACAGTTCTGTAAAGTCCTCAGCAAAGGCTGGAGAGTATTTTGGAGGCCTGTAAACAATGATAAGTAAAATACGTGGAGCACCTTTTAACACAATACCCAGATATTCAAAAGATGGGTAATTCCCAAGTGATATTTGCTTACATTGATAGACATCTTTAAAAAGAGCAGCTAAGCCCCCGCCTCTCTTACCCGCTCTGCAAGCACTCATAAAAGTAAAGTTAGGAGGGGATGTTTCATTGAGGACTGTTGCACTGCAGCTGTCTTCTAGCCAAGTTTCATTTAGAAGCATAAAGTCCAGGTTGTATGTGGTTATTAAGTCGTTGACTAGAAGTGATTTATTTTTAAGTGAGCGGATGTTTAAAAGTGCTAACTTAACAGTCTTACTTTTTGTCCCCACAGCGATCTTAGTTTGGCGTGTAATAGGCACCAGATTAGATGGGTTTGCTGTACGGCTTTTGAAGGCCTTAGATTTTCTATCATGTAGTTGAACAGCAATAGGGAAAGATTCAGGCACACTGGGTTCCCGCTTGTTTTGTAAACATTTAAGAAAGTTACTGTTATCATAGCGGGGACCCGACACATATCACTGAGAGCTGGTATCAGTTGTTTTTGGTACACAGCGAGCCGCTGGAGGAGGGTGCGGGCCCTGGCGCTGTGGCAGAGGCCGAAGAGCTCTCACAGGAGGAGGGGGAGGGCGAGCTGGGCCCGCAGGCTTTGGTGGTTGTGGGGCCTGCCGTTTTTTGGTTGACATCTGGGGGCTTGCAAAAGAGTGGGATAGTCTGGTTCCAGCATACACCAGTTGTTCCATTTTCTCTGAGAAGCACAGAAGTGGAGTTGCTGGAGAGAGGGATAACGTGTCTGGTGTTTGCTGTTGCTCTGGTGTTATCGGAGGCTGTAATATGCTGTCCTGGATTTCCTGGCTGTTTTCCCGAAAGTCGTCCTTGGGTGCTGAATCTTCTAGCAGTTCTAGTATGTCACAGTCTGTCTGTGGTGAGCTCTGTGGGCAGGACTCAGCTGAGATTGTGTCCGTCAGCAGAGGTTGTTGTGGCTGAGTGGTGTTATCATTGTCCTTGTGTGATGTGTCAGCCGCATGTCCATTCAGGTGCAGAAGTGAAGTCCTGTGGTCATTAATACTGTGTCCAGGTGTGTGTGTGCCATTCAGGTTGAGTGGATTGGCACATACTGCAGAAGGATGATGGATTGAAAAGAAGATATTGTCCTTTAGCACTCTTGAACCAAGTTTGTTTGGGTGGAGCCCATCCTGTTGAAACAGTTGCCTCTGACTCCAGAAAAGATTGAAGTTGTCAATGAAGTTCAGTCCTTTTATATTGCAGGTTTTTTGCAGCCATGTGTTAAGCCCAAGCAACCGTGAAAACCTGTTTGTTCCTCTTGCTGGGAGTGGTCCACTGATGAATGTCTGAACTTTCAGTCTTTTAAGTGTTTCAAAAAGTTCATTGAAATCCTTCTTAAGGAGTTCTGACTGCCCTTTATGAATATCATTCTTCCCCACATGAACAATGAGTCGATTTGCAGTCTTATGTTTCATCAGAATGTTCTGAAGTTCCCTGTTTACATCAGAAGTTGTTGCTTGTGGAAGGCAGCATGTTGTTGTGTCCCTGCTACTAATGTTTCTGATTATAGAGTCACCCACTATCAGAGTCCTGGGCTCGGCTGCGCTCTGAGCTGAGTGCCGCTGTCTGCTCGACCTTGAGCGCCTGTTAGCAGTGTTAGCTACTGGCTGATTCAGTCTGTGTTCGATCACATTCATCACATTCAGGGATTCCTCATTCATTAATACTGCAAATCTGTTCTCAAGATGTATAGGCGGTGGTAGGAGACCAGTGTTTGCAATCCTTGTCAGAGCCGTATCTGGGGTAGAGGATGCTACTGCGGCAATGTGTGATGCTCGTGACAATCTGATGTCTCGAGTGCCTTTGGGTCTCGCTCCCTGTTTGTGCCATCGATTTGTAAGTCGATCGGCTTGTTTCTCTACACTTAGTATGGCCTGTATTGGAGCACTAGATTCATGGGACTCACCGGCTGTATGCTGAGGGCGTCCATGATGAAGCTCTGTTGTGTGTTCTGTCTGGTTTGGAGGTCCCATAAGTAACTTTGTTTCAAGAACTGCAATCCTTTGTAAAAGTCTCTGGCAGTTAGTGCAGCAAGTAGATTCCAGAAGAGGCATTTTCTCTTATCCTTATGAATGTAGGCAGTTGTGTTTTCTCTTCCCCGGAATGTAAGCTTTCAGTGGGAGGCTGGTCGAAGAAAAGTATTCCGCTTTTTTCTAGTAATCAAGCGTTTGAGCACTGTGCTGATTTGCTGAAGTTAAAATTAGGTGATAAAAGGAAATAAAATATGAAAATATAAACACGATAAGCAATAAAAAAATAAAAGCGATAGAGCAAAGCGCGGAGCAGTAAGCAAGAGCGTCCGAACAGTAGCTGAGCAGGAAGTGTGTCACTTCCTGCTCAGGAAGAACAAATTCCTCCAACAGAGGGTGGTCAGAGCTGGCTATAGTAGTCTGAGCCTTACATATAACTTGTCTTTTATAGATGTCTGCCAAGGAAAGTTGTTTAATTCCAGTTATTTTGCTGGCTGGTTAACAATGTTAGATCATTTATTTTTACTTTGCACAGTGAGATTCCCATACCAAGCTATAAAACAAAAAGTCAAAATGGATTCGATAAAAGATTTATAAAAAAGAGTCATCAAAGTTTTATCCACATTAAAAGTATTCAGTCTGCGCAGAAAATGAAGCCTCTGAAGACCCTTCTTGTAGACAGCAAAAGTGTTACGGTCAAAGTTAAATTTTTTGTCAATGACTGTTCCTAGGTATTTGTAACACTCCACTGTCTCAATAGTTGAGCCCTTGATTATTGTTAAAGTAACACTAAGTAGTTTTTCAACCTTCATAATATATTTCCAAGACCCTTGTGATGGTACATCGACTTAAAATAAGTTAAATGACTCGTCTACCATCGCCTGATCGCTTTTTACTGGCACTATGTAACTTTGGGTTTCGGGTAGGAACCCGTGCACAAAAAGAACTACAAAATGCGACTGCTTTACGTCAAGCGCTACAATAGTCATTATTTCGTTTTTCTTCGTTTCTGATGTTGCAATACATCATCCTTTCATGAAATCATGTAACATACTCTACCTTGTCTGTGGACATCGTTCATTCTAAAGCCGGTGCTGGGTAAACAGTGAGCGTGCGTGCGACGGTAGGCTAAATTATTTACGACAGCGGCAATGGACAAATTTTGTTTCCAACCAGTAGGGCGACCGAAGAGGAAAATTTACTTAGTGTTACTTTAAAGAGGTAGAGTGGAGAGTTTTTCTGAAGTCTATGACCATGTTTTTGGTTTTAAGGACATTTAACTTTAAGAAGTGGTGGTCACACCAATCAACAAAGTCGTTCAAAACAGGCCCATACACCTTATTCACGTCAGCGCCATCTTTGATTTTTAATGAGAATGAAAGCGAGGCTGTGAGGGATAGTCATGCATCTCTTCAATGGGCTGTACTGTTTTTTAATGTGTTTTCGGATTGTTCTGCTCATGAAACACTGGGAAAATATCTTTCCAAGAAATTTCAGTTGACAAAACACTCCCGACAATATAAGCTGTGGAAAACTGTAAGTAATCTAGGAGCTTTATTCAGCTTTTTACAGTGGATGCCATTGGAAACATGGTAAGTCTATCCCTCACAGCCTCACTTTCATACCTGTCATGGCGCTGCTCTGAATAAGGTCTATGGTCGACCTCTCCATCCTGGAGCAGACTGACTGTGTTGTCCGCAAACTTCAGAAGAACCCTATGGCTCCTACAGTCATTTGTATATAGGAGATACAATAGAGTTCTTGTGTTTCTCTTTTCTTCAGTGATTCTGCTCATTAACATCAGGTGTCTTCAATAATCAAACAATCATCCCTCAATTAATCACTAAAGTATGGAATTAACATGCGTCTGTGTTTCTTTAACACCCTGCCGATGGTTTCCATATGAACACGGTGAAAAATTTCACAGACAGTAGAAATGATGCACCCCCTCATAAACTACCCAGTTGGGTTATAATAACCAACTGCTGGTTTGACAAACTGGAATAAACTGGATTGGTCATTTTGTCTTCTGTCCTAAGAGAAAACTTCTTTAGGTGAGTTCAGGTTTCTGCAAATCATGCTTAATAAGCTGGATGTCCTCATGCTCTTCTTCACTGCAGTCTTCGTCTATCTCATCTCCACAGGCGGTTTCAACACGCTATCCTCTTGATAATCTCTGTGCTTGATTACAAAACATTAAGTTCAAGAACCTAACTTTTCAAAACTTTTGCTCATCTCATCCTGCTCTACAAAAAAGAGGAAGTCAAATACATGTTTTCTACATTAACTGCAGGCTCTTTCCAAGCAGCATTTAAGCATCTTTATATGGCAAGCAAATAACATTTCTATGAAACGGGTAAATAGCAATATCAATATCCAAAACACGTTCATCAGCTGAAGAAAAATCACTCTGAAAGTGATACCAACAATATCGCTTCTCTATGCCTATTTTCATTATAGTTGTGGTGTGAACTCTACTATCTTTAATATTTAGAACGATTTTAAGAACTATATCTTTATCATTATCTTAATAGTTATCGTGCTTGGTGTTGGCCTTAATACTGTTATTTCTCACAATATAACATCTAAAAAACATCAATAACACAAACACTAATGACACTCATCTTCCTCAACCACTATATAAACTAAGCAGAATTTTGTTAAAAATTCAACATCTTTGTCACAAAAGCGTATACGGTGACGAGTTCTGCACGTCCGATATAGACGTTCATGGAACCTCCATACAAGTTTAAAAAACAGTTAAAATGTGGATTCATTGCGTACATATTTCCCAACATAATTTTAGGTCTCATTTTGTCTCAATAAGTTTGAGACAAGAATAATTTCCACCTGTAATTGCAAAGCAACTCACAGACAGTGTGTTTGTCCAAAAAACATGAAAATAAAAGAAACCACTCATACCTTTAGACAACTTAGCATCTGTAATTCATACATCTTTGGATCATGAGAGAAACCAGATCTGAAGGAAAGACTTTCTGGCTCAGACACTTATGCTGCCCTTAATCACAGACATAAAATACAGATACTTTGATTATTTCTGTCAGACATCTACAGAAGATCTTAGTGAGAATTAACAGAGGTTTAGATGTTGATATTTGTTTCATTTGAAGGCACCATTGTGGTGATCAGTGTTTGCTTCATTTGGGCTCTTTGGCCTTGACTCGTTGATGTCAGTTTTTAAGTGTTTGATATAAAAAGAGGAAATGTAATCAAGTATGTTGATCAAGTATGTTACAACATACACTTTTGTGACAATAAACTTGTTTTGAACATAATGTGGCTTAGTGGGTTGTTATAATTATATATATATATATATATATATATATATATATATATATATATATATATATATATATATATATATATATATATATATATATATATATATATATATATACACACAGTCATGGTCAGAATTAATGGCACCCCTGGTAAATATGATCAATACTCTCTGTAAAAAATAAATATGCATTGTTTATTATTTTGATCTTTCATTAAAAAAATGTACAAAATTCTAACCTTTCATTGAAGTAAAAGAATTGAAAATGGGGGGGGGGGGGGGGGATTATTAATTATTAAATCACATTATGAAATAAATGTTTTTCTCCAAAACACGTTGGCCACAATTATTGGCACCCCCTAGAATTTTCTATGAGTAGAATATCTCTGAAGTATATTCCCATTAATATTTACCTTTTTTAGCACACCAGGGTGACTAGGAACATGAAATCGTCCAGCCACGGCTTCGTGTTTCACAGGAGTTTAAATATGAAGAAACACAAATGTCAAATCCCCTTAATCATTCATCACAATGAGTAAAACCAAAGAATATAGTTCTGATGTGCATTAAAAGATTGTTGATCATCACAAAATAGAAAGTGGCTGTAAGAAAATAGCTAAAGAATTGAAAATCCCCATTTTGAACATCAGGGCAATAATTAAGAAGTTCCAATCAACTAAAGTTGTTACGATTCTGCCAGGAAGAGGACGTGTGTCTATATTGTCTACGGTGAGGATGAAAGTTTGAGTAGCCAAAGACTCTTCAAGGATCACAGATGGAGAATTGCAGAGATTAGTTGAGTCTTGGGGGTCAGAAAGCCAAAAAAAAAAGCTAAAAAAAAACCTACATCACCACATGTTGTTTGGGAGTGTTTCAAGAAAAATCCTCCTCGCTCCTCCAAAAACAAACTCTAGCATATTCAGATATCAGATGCGACTTGAACTTAAAACGGCACAGGCTTCTGTGGTCAGATGAAACTAAAAAAAAGAGCTTTTTGCCAGCAAACACACTAGATGGGTTTAGTGCACACAAGGATAAAAAGTATCCCATGTGTACAATTTAATATACCATCGGATCTTTAATGTTGTGGGCCTATTTTTCTGCTGGAGGTCCTGGACTTCTTGTTCAGATACATGGCATTGTGGATTCTATCAAATATCAACAGATAAAAAATCAAAACCTGAGGCCTTCTGCTAGAAATCTTATAATAGGCTGTGGTTGGATCTTCCATCAGGACAACTATCCAAAACAAACATCAAAATCAACACAAAGATTTGTTACGGAGCACAAAATGAAGCTTCTGCCATGACCGTCCCAGTTCCCCGACCTGATGAGTGGCTGAACTGAAGAGGAGAAGCACAAACATGGATCTGGGGATCTGGAGAGATTCTGTATGGAGGAATGGTCTCTGATCTCTTGTCAGGTGTTCTCCAAACTCATTATAGAAGAAAACTCAGAGCTGGTATCTTGGCAAAAGTCGATTGCAAAAATATTTAAATTTAAAAAGAGTTGGATTCTCATGCTAAACATGGACAAAGTTTAAAAAATGAAGTTGTAAGTTTGATGGAGTATTTCTGTTCCAAAAATACTCCTTCCGGTTTGTCACAAGTTTCGGAAAGTTTTTTTTCGAATACGGCCCATTGTGTCGTCAAAGTGGGCGGAATTTCCTTATACGGGTCTTAAGAGCACTTCTCCCGGAAGGGCGCGCGCAGCTGTAGCCTAGTGCGTGCTATGCCCGTCAGAGCGCGGCTGGGCTCGGCTGCGCTGCAATCAAAAAAATGGCACCAAAAAAGTGTGTTTTTGGTTGCCAGGGCAAGACAACACTGCACAAATTTCCAAAGAACCCAGCGTTAAGGGACCTGTGGATGGATTTTGTTTTTCCAGAGCAGCAACGGAGTTGTGCAAGTGTGCTTGTTTGATCCCTTCATTTCGACGGTTATAGTTATAGGCCCAGTTCAAACTGTCATTTGGACCTTGAACCGTTTGGGTCCCATTGAAATCCATTATATGGAGACAAATCCTGGAATGTTTTCATCAAAAACCTTAAAGGGATAGTTCACCCAAAATTAAAATTCTGTCAGTAATTACTCACCCTCATGTCATTCCAACCCGTAAGACTTTCGTTCATCTTCGGAACACAAATGAAGATATTTGTAATTAAATCTGAGAGCTGGATCACTCCTCCATAGGCTTCTAAGGGATTGAAACTTGACAGCCCCGAAAAGTTATTAAAGAAATCGTTAAAATAGTCCAAGTGACTACAGTGGCTAGATCTTAAGTTTATCGAGCTACGAGAATACTTTTTGAGCGCAAAAAAACAAACAAAAATAACTGGTTTATAAATAAGTTTTTTAAAAAGTGAACTAATCCTTTAATAGTGCATTACTCATTTGTTGCTGTGTAGTTATTCATTAATGAAGGAACAGTATTCAAAAGTGTTACCATTCATAGTAGCTACTTTCTCGAAAACAACATATATTTCCCAGCATTCATTGTATTCTCTGGTTCATTGATCTGAAGTCTTAATGCAAAAGGTATGTTACGGTCAGAATTTGGCCGTTTTTTTTTAAAGCAAGGTTTTACGGTGTACATATTTGCTAATTACAGCAACAATCCTCCATTCATTCCAGGTCAGCAAAGAGTATCTTATGAAGAGTGTGAGAAATGTATAAACCATGTACATAAAACATGCACACTGATGCAATTAAAAATTACTGAATAGATGAATAATATCTATTCACTTATTCTGTATACAAAGAACACACATAAAACAATAATGGTTATTATAACAGAAGTGGCTCAAGTACAAACTATACAAAACAATTGTTTGTACAGGAAGTGAGAACATGAGCAGGTGATGGATGATGCTGATAAACACACTCCCCTCCAGTATATATAAAGATAAACCAGGGCTCCGCTCCACAACACAATATCCAGACGTTGACATTGAACTGGTTTGTGTCACAAAAATACAAAACTTTGTAATAATTAATTCTGTTTCAGTATTCAGAGAAACAATGGCAGTCTGGACTGTCTACCTGTCTCTCTTTCTTCTCGTGGCTTTGAGAGCTTCAGGTAAGAGCATTATTCCACGTTTAACATCATAACTGTTATTTTAACATGAATTGTAGCGCACCTGGGACAATGTATTGACTAATCAGAAGAATGATCTAATACAGTATGTGCACTAAAGTAAACCTGAGTTTGTTTCTTAATTATTATGATAACATTTAGACAATAAAACAACAACAATTATATCAGCTAAAGTTATTGATTCTCATGGATGTATTTTAGATTTTTACTGTTGACAATAAAATAAAACAACAAATACACGTAAAAAATCTGTAGTATATTTATTATTATTATTATTTGCACTACTACTGTTGCTGCTGCTACTAGCAGTTCTGTTTTATAAATGTGTATTTCTTTCTTTTTAAGTGGAAGCGAATCCTGTTCAAAGTAAAGCTTGTGGCGGTAAGGCTTGTCTTCTACTTCTCTTGTCAGTGTCTATACAGTCCAAAAGTCCCAAAACTCTGCATTTCCCTTAACAAGTGTGTGTAATACCTGATGATCATGTTCTCCACAAGTGTGTGTAAAATGACCATGTTCTCCGCATGTTCTAAAGAGCATCTTGGAAGCAAGAAATTTTAAATGAAAAACAGGTTTGCATGATTAATGTAAACAAAAACAAACAAAAAAACTTAATTGATTAATGTCTAGAGTGCAAAATCTTAAATGTCTTTTCACATCATGATGTTTGTTTGTTAAAATATATGTTCTAAATCTTTGTTAATTTGAGTCTGTTACAGGCAATTCTAGTTGCATTATTCATCAATTAATTTATTATCCTTTGATTATGTTCTGGCCCGCAATCTAGTGGCAAAATATTGTTTTTGGCCCGATGCCAAACGTACACTCAAGAAAATGATATGTTGGCTTTAACTTTTTTATGTCAACAGGTTCCACATAACTGCATGGGTTACGTTAAACAAACATAACTTGTTCATGTAACTTCAACATCATTGTATTGTATGTCATTTCACCATTATGGTGATCAGTGTTTGTTTTAGTTGGGCTCTTGACGCTCACATCATTAACTTTAGATTTTGTTTAGCTGTTGTACATGAGTTTTAACAGCCAGATGAACAAATAGAAAATGTGATCTGATGGTGTTGGTTGTGTTTTAACATAATCAGTATCTCACAATCATTTGACCTGAATCACTGAACTCATATAGAACCCAATTTCTGAGTTAAGTTTTCCTTATGGATTATAGCAGCACTGTCATTTTAGAGAATACAACTTTTAGCCTTTTCAATGAACTCCAAATGATCAAATCAAAAAAAAAAAAAAAAAAAAGAAACTTCTAAAAAATATTTGATGTAAGCACACACAGACATCAGGAATCAGCCTGTGAATCTGATAATCTGGTATCTGGTAATTAAACAATGGTATAAAATAATAACACACAAAACTTCCCTTTAACAGGCTGTTGGGCAGGATGGTCTGCCTTTGGATGCAGATGCTTCAGGTTTTTCAATTACATTTATAGTTGGATGAGTGCCGAGGTATGATACATTCAGCATCTAATATGACATAAAAATCATATAAATATATTCTTGGTTAAATACATCTTAAGCTCTGTTAACATCTGTGACAACTGTCAATTATCCCAGTTTTAACTTGTTCCTCAGTTTAAAAACAACAGTAAATAAATTACAATGGAGCTCTATACAGACCCAATAAATGTCAGCACGTTCTCACACCCCAAGGCATCATCTCTAACTGATGCCTTGGGAATCATTTTTACCATGCTTCAATATCCGACGCTTTAGGCACCCTTTAGCGTCAGTTAGATGACGCCCTAGGATCGCGTCTAAACCTGACCCTACCCCAGACCTAAACCTACCCGCGTCCTCTAACTGATGCTAAAGGTAAAGCGTCAGTTAGATGACGCCCTAGGATCGCGTCAACTAACTGACGCTAAAGGGTGCCTAAAGCGTCGGATATTGAAGCATGGTCAAAATTGTCAGTTAGATGACGCCTTGGGGTGAGAACGCGTTGCAAATGTCATGTTATCATGAGAGTAGTGCATTAGGATCACTTAAAAACTAGATTAGTTATATCTAATATTATAAGCATAACCTTTTCTGCTAAAGTAGGCACCTCAAAAGGCAGATTTTAGACTTCATGGGTAAAATAATAAATTGCAATTAAAGGAATGTCACAGATAGTGGAAAAATCATTTAAAATAACACATTTAAATTTTATAAATAGTGTTGTTTGTTCATGTCTCCGCCTCTCCAGGAATTCTGTTTGTACTATGGTGGACACCTTGCTTCTGTGCACAGCCATGATGAGTACATGTTTCTCCAGCGCCTGGTTAGACACCAAACTCACGCCTCAACGCGTGCCTGGATCGGAGGCCATGATGCTGTTCTTGTATGCAATTATTTTTTTTATCATGCTTTGTTGTGCTACTGGGCATTTACAGTTACATTAAAACAAAATTTACATTAAAATTTTTTTCAAAATGCATAAAGATAGATGTGTTTTTTATAATTTTTTTATAATGTTTATAATTTTATAGTTAGTTTAGGGCACTGGCAACCATGAGATGGGCACCGCTCACCATGATGATGTCATACTCGAGTGTTTCTATTGTGAAACTTGATGTGAAATTACGGAAGCGTATTGCATTCACTTGAGGAAAAAAATCGACTCTGTTTTTCTGAATTAACGAGTTAATTATCTCAGAATTACGAGATAATTTTTCATGAAAAAAAGTTTTTGCTCTTTTTCTGAATTAACGAGTTAATTATATCAGAATTATGAGATACATTTTTCTTGAAAAACATTTTTTTCACTCTGTTTTTCTGAATTAATCAGTTACTCATAATTTTCAGATAATTAAGTCATTAATTCAGAAAAACAGAGCGAAAACTGTTTTTCCATTAAACATGATCTCGTAATTCTGAGATAACTCGTTAATTCAGAAAAACAGAGCAAAAACTTTTTTCCATGAAAAATTATCTCGTAATTCTGAGATAATTATCTCGTTAATTCAGAAAAACAGAGTCGATTTTTTCCCCTCAAGTGAATGCAATACGCTTCTGTATGAAATAGATGGCTGATATGATAATTGAGTAATTTAGCCCTGCCTTAAATATTTTACACGTTCTTTACTGATACCCTTTCTGTGAAATAAATTCTATTCATTTCTGTTTAGATTTCTGACGTTTTTAAAGTGTAGATTGGGTTAGGGTTCACGAGGAATCATCTTTTAGATGAATAAAGATAACATTAAGCTTTGTAAGCTGTGGACATAAACACAATGTCTCTGTTTTTCTCTTCTGTTCACAGGAGGGACATTGGCTCTGGAGTGATGGAACCAAAATGAACTACAAATTATGGTCACCTGGAAATCCCAGTAACTATATGGGAAATGAGCACTGCCTTGAGATGAATTATGGCAGTAAGTAACTGCTGTTAATGCTCATAAACTATCTTAATAAACATTAATTCATTTTTTTTTTTTCATGATACACAAATGATAAAAACAAATATTTTGTTCTTTCTCTAACAGATGGCAACTGGAATGATGACACGTGTAATGACAAGAAGCCGTTTGTGTGTGTGAAATGATGAACCAGCATGTGAAAAATCAATGTAGACGACATAAACTACTTTAACGCCATTACTATCAAACTTTTGATTTGCATCTCTTCCTTTTCAGTTTACAGTAAACTGAACAAGAAGAGATGCAAATCAAAAGTTTGATAGTACAACCCCAAATCAGAAAAAGTTGGGACATTTTGTAAAATGCAATAAAATCAAGAATCTGTGATTTGTATTTAACCTTTTATTAGCTGTCAAAAGTACAAAGAAAAGTTTTCCAATGTTTTCACTGACCAACATAATTGGATTTTGTAAATATGAACAAATTTTGATTTTGATGACTGCAACACACCCCAAAAAAGTTGGGACAGAGACCAAATAAAAGTGAAAAGATTATACAAATTAGATTATCCAACTATTTTGAAACAGTCCACAATGAGCAGGTGAATTGGTAATAGTTGAGGGTATCATGTTAAAGTGCTTCTCAGTTTTTTTTTAAGCAAAGATGGGTCATGGCTCATCACTTTGTGCCAAATATCTTGAGAGAATTGTCAAACAATTAATAAATCACATTTCTCAATGCAAGATTGCAAAGCATTTATGCCTTTCATCATCTTCCATACATAATATTGTCACAAGATTCAGGGAATCCAGAGAAATCTCAGTCTGTGTTGGGTAAGGCAGAAGACCTCTGTTGAATGTGCGTGACCATTGAGCCCTCAGATGGCATTGAACAAGATACCATCATGCTACTCTGTTAAATACAGACACGTGCTCAGGAAAAAATTGGAAAACCATTTTCACTGAACACAGTCTGACGCTGCATCAAGAAATGCCACGTGAATCTCTGTTGCGCAAGGAGAAAGCTTTACATCAGTGCTATGTGGAGATGCCGGCGAGTTGTCTGGGCCTGAGCTCATCTCAGATGGTCTAGAAGAAAGTGGAAATGTCTGCTGTGGTCAGATGAGTCCATGTTTCAGCTTGTTTTTGGGAGAAAATGGACATCGAGTTCTCAGTCCCAAAGACGAAAGGGACCAACCAGACTTTCACCAGCGACAGGTGCAAAAGCAAACATCTGTCCTGGTATTGAGGTGCATCAGTGCAAACGGTATGGGTAACTTGCATTATTGTGAAGGTACCATTGACATGGAGGCATATATTTGGATTGTACAGAGACATAAACTGACATCAAGATGACATCTTTCCTGGGAAGCAAGACAATGCCAGGCCTCATTCTGCACGTGCTTCAACTGAGTGGTTTCTAGACACTCTGCACCAGAAGAGATGTTACTGCAATCCAGATATGTCTCTTATGGAAAATATGACCCATCATGAAAAGGAGAATCAGGCAATGATGATCACAGACTGTTGAGCGGCTGTCTTGTATCAGACAAGATTGGGCAAATATTCCACTAGCAAAACTCCAACAATTAGTATCCTCAACTCCCAAAATGATTAATAAGTGTAATTAAAAGGAAAGGTGATGTGACACAGTGGTAAACATGTCTCTGTCCCAACTTTTTTTGGGGTGTGTTGCAGCCATCAAAATCAAAATTTGTTCATATAAATACAATTATGTTGGTCAGTGAAAACATGGGAAAACTTTTCTTTGTACTTTTGTCAGTTAAAAAAAGGTTAAAAAGAATGAACGAATAACAGATCCTTGATTTTATTGCATTTTACAAAATGTCCCAACTTTTTCTCTTTTGGGGTTGTAGCCTAATGGTGTTATGAAAGGCAGCGTCTGTGAATTAAACAGTTATTTTGTGTTGTGAAAAGGATATTTTGATCATTGTACTATAACACAATTGAAAACATGATGACATTTTTGAAAAAAGTGCACTTTTGATGATCTGATGTGATATTAGCACAAAGAGTTGTGAAAATGTAGCTACACCTATACTTGTGAAAATAGTACCAAAGCGAATTAAAAAAAGTAAAGCGCAAGTGGTAGGTCTACTTCTGTCAAGGAAGGAGGCTGACGATGCTATTTACTTAGTTTATTAACACAACATTCACATATAACAGAGCTCTAAGTATACCAGTACTTCTCCTCTCGAGGTCACGTTTTTTCTACTTCCCTTATCCATATAAGGCTTGCTTTAAAGTGACATACACAATACTATGACAACTTCGTGTAAACCAGTTATGTGTAATGGGTTCGGATGACAAAAAAAGAGTTTATGAAGCTCTGGTCTAGTTGAAGTTGAGGAGAGGAGCGGTTACAGAAGAAAGTGTAGCGCTTACGGCCTCATTATGCTTCGTCAACTCCACGGCATAGCTACGGCGTCACTATTCAATTCAATTCAAGTTTCAATTCAAGTTTATTTGTATAGCGCTTTTCACAATACACATTGTCTCAAAGCAGCTTTACAGAAAGTGCATTTCAGAAATGTACAAAGAAAAATACAGTTAGTTAATCATGTATAAATTTAGGCATAACATATCGCCGGTGTTTAGTCGTCTCTTCACAGGCGTCGAGTCGTCTCTCCACAGGCGTTTAGTCGTCTCTCCACCGGCGTTTAGTCGTCTCATCACAGGTGTTGGGGCATCTGAAGTCTTCGTGAGAGGCTGGATACAAACTGGAGCTGACGAACGCTATTTACCTCGGGACTAGCGTCCCGAGATAACAGCAGAAAGACAGATGGGAAATAATTAGCATAGCTGATGTTCATAATATTAATGCATTCGAACTGATTCAGAAGTAGTATAAAAGGTAAGCATTAAGTGAATGCTTGGTTAAAGAGATGCGTCTTTAATCTAGTTTTAAACTGGGACAGCGAGTCTGAGTCTCGAACAATATCAGGAAGGCTATTCCAGAGTTTAGGAGATAAATGTGAGAACGCCCTCCCTCCTTTAGTAGACTTAGATATCCTAGGAACGACCAGAAGCCTCGAATTTTGTGATCTTAAAGAGCGCGATGGATTGTAGGGCGATAGAAGGTCTGTTAAATACACAGGAGCTAAACCATTTAGAGCTTTATAAGTCAATAGTAATACTTTGTAATTGATACGGAACTTAATAGGTAACCAGTGTAGAGATGATAAAATTGGTGTTATATGATCATATTTTCTTGATCTAGTAAGAACTCTAGCGGCTGCATTTTGCACTAACTGTAGTTTGTTTATTGAGGATGCAGGACAACCAGCTAATAAAGCATTACAGTAATCTAGTCTCGAGGTCATGAATGCATGAACTAACTTTTCTGCATCTGAAACAGATAGCATGTTACGTAGCTTAGCAATGTTTCTAAGGTGGAAAAAGGCTGTTCTTGTAACATATGAGATATGATTTTCGAAAGTCAAGTTGCGGTCTAGTATAACACCCAGGTCTTTTACTGTAGTGGATAAAGTAACAGGACATCCTTCTAAATTAAAGTTGTATTGTAAGGGATTTTGTGGGTAGTTTTTTGGACCAATAAGTAATACCTCCGTTTTATCTGAATTTAATAGCAGGAAATTACACGTCATCCAGCATTTTATATCTTTTAGACACTCTGTCAAGTTAGATAAGTTAGTGTTTTCATCTGGTCGTGATGAGATATATAATTGAGTGTCATCAGCATAACAGTGAAAACTAATTCCATGTTTTCTTATAATATTACCAAGTGGCAGCATATATATTGAGAATAGCAGAGGGCCTAGGAAGATTCCTTGCGGCACTCCATAGTCTACTGATGTTATCTTTGATTTTTCCCCATTTAAACAGACGAAATGGTAACGGTCTGATAAGTACGATCTAAACCAGCTTAATGCCTGTCCCTGAACACCAGTGTAGTTTTGTAGTCGATCTAAGAGTATTTTATGATCTATAGTATCGAACGCGGCGCTAAGATCAAGTAGAACTAGTATTGAGATACAGCCTTGGTCAGAGGCTAAGAGTAAATCATTTGTAATTTTAACTAGCGCAGTTTCTGTGCTATGATGCGGTCTGAATCCCGACTGAAATTTTTCGTAGATATCATTTTTTTGCAAGAAAGAGTACAATTGAGCGGACACAATTTTTTCTAGTATTTTAGACATAAATGGAAGATTTGAGATGGGTCTGTAATTTGCTAGGTTATTTGGATCTAATTGCGGTTTCTTAATGAGAGGTTTTATTACTGCCAGCTTGAATATTTTTGGAACATGACCTAAAAATAAAGACGAGTTAATAATATTGAGAAGAGGCTCTTCCACTACAGGTAACACTTCTTTAAGTAGTTTAGTGGGTATTGGATCTAATAAACATGTTGTTGGTTTAGATGCAATGATAAGTTTATTTAGTTCTTCCTGTCCTATAGTTGTAAAGCGGTTTAGTTGTTCTAGAGGGGCCATAATTGAGGCCGAGTCATAAGACACCATAGAGGATTGTACATTTACAATTGTGTTTCGGATGCTTTCTATTTTCTCATTGAAGTAATTCATAAAATCATTACTACTATATTGTAACGGAATATTTTGCTCTGGAGATGTCTGATTATTTGTTAGTCTAGCCACGGTGTTAAATAAAAACCTTGGATTATTTTGGTTATTTTCAATTAGTTTGCGGATATGCTCAGCCCTGGCTGATTTTAGAGCCCTTTTATAACGTGACATACTGTCTTTCCACGCGATTCTGAAGACCTCTAAATTAGTTCGTTTCCATTTACGCTCTAAGTTACGAGTTTCTCTCTTGATAGCATGCGTAGCACTGTTGTACCATAGTGTTTTAGTTTTCTCTCTAACCTTTTTTAATCTAATTGGTGCAACAATATCTAGTGTACTAGAGAAAATGTTGCTCATACTGCTAGTCATTTCCTCTAGTTCATCTGTTTGTTTGGGTTTACTGAGCAGCTGAGATAGATCAGGTAAGCTATTTGAGAATCTATCTATAGTGGTTGGAAGGATTGTTCTGCCTGGTCTATAACGTGGTGCAACATGACAAATTTCAGCAGTGCGTATTATGCAAGTTACCATGTAATGATCAGTGAGATCGTCACTTTGCGGTATAATATCTATATCGGTTGGATCGGTTCCATATGATATAATTAAATCTAGTGTATGATTTAGACGATGAGTGGGACCACTGACGTTTTGCTTCACCCCAAAAGAGTTTAATAGATCTGTAAACGCAGCCCCTAACGCATCATTTGTATTATCTACGTGTATGTTAAAGTCGCCAATAATTATTGCTTTATCGACATTGACCAATAGGTCTGAGAGAAAGTCTGCAAAATCTTTTAGGAAATCAGCATAAGGCCCTGGAGGTCTATATACGGTAGCCAAGGCTAGAGATAATAAGGATTTCTTTCTTACATCTAAGAGCGTAACATTTAGCACAAGTACTTCAAACGAATTAAACCTATGACAAGTTTTCTGAGTAACATTAAGAATATCTCTATAGATTGTTGCAACACCGCCGCCACGACCGATCAGACGGGGCTCATGCTTATAACAGTATCCTGGTGGAGTAGACTCATTTAGACCGAAATAATCATTTGGTTTAAGCCAGGTTTCAGTAAGGCACAGAACATCGAAATTATTATCTGTGACCATTTCATTTACAATAACCGCCTTAGGTGTGAGCGATCTAATGTTTAGAAGACCTAGCTTTAGAAATTGTTTTTGTTCACTGATATTTAGATTTTCTGGTTTAATTACAATAATATTCTTGCTAGATCTTACAGTAGATTTGTTGTTTGGCTTCACTAAGCGAGGAATAGACACAGTTTCTATATAATGTTCTACATTGGTACTTATATCAATTAAGTTGGGACAGCAAAGACTATGATTTGGACTTTGACTTGGACTACTACGGCGTCGTTGCCGTTTATGGTTCTGCGTCAGGTTGCGTTTATGGCGCTTGAACCGTGCCAATATCAAACATTCGAACGACCGATCGACCGACCGAACGTCTATCCGAACGTCTATCCGAGCGTGTTGTACTTTTGAGCGTCTGACCGAGCGGGTTGACCCACGTGACGACCTGACGTGACGTCAACGTCTTGAAATTAGCCGTTTTTTAGCCATGCAAGTATCCAAGCTGATGTGTAAGACTAAATGGACATGAAAGGCAATACATACACATATTGTACCACTAAAACAACACTAAAACATTTCTCCTGAATCCTGTGCATGTGAGGCTATGTCTTTTACTTTCAAAGAGCAGAAATACTGTAGGCTAGCCTATATACAGACATTCAATCGTCTTAATTTGAGCAATATAATCATTTTAACTAGTTTTTATTGTTCATTTTATTGCCCAAAAGTACAATGTTCTCACAGTCCATAAAAAAACCTCCAAATTAATAAATGTAGCCTTTCATAAAAAAAAAAAAAAAACAGATCCAGAAGGTTTTCATAAATATAAATATTAGATTTATATCTTTGGAAATGTACATAATATAATAATATATATAAAAATGGATATAAAATACAGAATACAGTTTAAAATATTTAATAATAGATAATAAATGTTATGAAATTAAGACCTATTTATGCATCTTTATTGTTTGTGTTTGTTTGTTTGTTTGTTTGTTTGTAAACAATGTTGTGTTGAGAATAAGAGTTTCTGTGTTGGAGATTTGGGGGTCACTGGTGGATTGTAGTGGATTAAATTATTAAAGAGCACTAGTGCTCCAATAATAGGATATTCCAGAAATGTAAAAGCTACTACACTTTACTGTAATATGAAATATTGTTACTGGAAGTTTTATATAGAATAATTAAAATAATGAATTTACTTTTCCAACAAGTCCAAAAAAGTCAATACTGTCATGGTGCTCTTCGGTCACTTTTGACCAAACTTTTCTGTTTTGAATTTTAAAATTCACAATTATACGCTAATGAACTGGTAGGGCTGTTACCACACAGCATCATTGAGTCAGGAGACTGAAATAAGAGGTTGAAATGAGATCAGATTCAGATGGATTAAGCTGTGATAAAATTTTATTTATTGAATTTGAATGTTACGTGTACCAAAATCCTTTCTCTTTATTCAGGTTTGACTGTAATAATAATGCAACAACGTGTACACTTTAAATAAAAATGTATTTTTTTTATAAACTTCGACAAAAAGTAGGCCTATTATTTGAGAATAAAAAAAAAAATTCAAATCCACAGCTTAAAAGTAAGTAATTTTGTCCAAAAACTAGAGAATTAACAAGCCTTTCCAGAGAGCTATACTGGCATCTAGTGGTAACACCATGACATGACAGGTTTTATTTTATTTTCTCTCAACAGATGTCGCCTATCTGATTTAAACAATTTAATTTAAAAGGCCTAGTTTCTATATTAATCTGAAATACTGCATTCATTGAAAAAAATATTTTTTAAAAAATTAGAAAACAATTTTTTTGTTATTATTTTTTAATGGGAAAAATGTACCATAATTATTGCATATAATTTTTTTAAGTTGGCTGCCAAAAATATCAATATTGGGAGTTGTCACTACAGTAAATATGTATTTATTAGTTTGTTCAATATTAAAATAGTTCAACATAAACCTATTTTAGTTAATACTTTGATGTATTACAATTCAACCTTTACAGTGGACCTGTTCTCAACCGCTAGAATCTGATTTTTCATAGTCAGCTCTGGATGTTTTAATTGAGGTTATACAATATAAACACATGTTCAGTTTCCATAGAAGACACGTTGATTTTGGTGTAAGGTCTTGAATGAAATAAAGAACATCAATTTTATTTGCATTTACAGAGATAGGCTACTTGATCAAAGATATCTTCCTGAGATTCAGACATATCTTAACCTCTATAGAGTAGGAATGAACATGTTTATCTGAGACCACAATTGTTACGTCTGTAAAATCAATTTGTCTGATATAAATTGTCAGTATATTTTATAGGATATGGGCTTTTTAAATGCATCCAAAAGCAGATCGGGCTGCCGTTTTCGCTGCATTTGAATGTGTTAAAGCGTATTTCCATGAAATATGAGACATTGTCTGTTCCTAAAACTTCCGTTTTAATGGGAGATAGAGAACAATTATGTGGAATATCTCGTGCTTTTCCGAATTAGCCGTCAATGCTCAGTTTGTTAGCCTAATAGCCTCTGCTGCTATATTTAACTTTAATAATACACAGCACATAACTTTCTAAATCAGCCAATAATCAAATGTGGACTAGTTAGAGGATACAATTAGTGATGTTACGTCTGACACCGACGCTCCGAAGCTTGCTTCAAACTCGAACGGTCCTTGCAATGAACCACTGCTTCGGAGCTTGTATCATTACGTCACTAGTCACGTGAAAATGACGTCTGAAGCAAACAGATTATTTTTTTTTTTTTTTTTTTTTTTTTTTTTTTTTTTTTTATTGTAGTGCATTCATATATGTTTTTTTTTTTTTATTATTATTTTTTTTATAATGTTTATTACAAACTCTCGTGGAGACAACAGCAAAAATACAGGCAAGGCATCAACAAAATGCAGATTGACAATGAAAAAGTAAATACATAAATAATGAATAAATAAAATAAGGCATTGTTCTCAAAAGAATACTGTGTTACAGGATCAAAAACATTTCAGCAGCATAACATATAGCTTCTACAGTTTGTTTAGAATTTTTTACAAGGTTCAAGGAGGATAAAAACATACAAAATTCATTTTTAAAACAGTTTATATTTGGCAATTGTTTTTTCCATTTATTTTTGTGAATGTGGTATTTACCCATAATGATGATAAGGTTTATCAAAATTGAAATGTCCCTTGTTATTTTAGAATTATAAATAAGAATGTCTTCGATTGTAAATTTTTCAAGTTCACTAATTTTATTTTTCAACCAGCTGTGGACATCTTGCCAGAACTTCCTGCTAACTGAGCAAAGGAAGAATAAATGTTCTGTTCGTTCTGGGTTTTCATGACAAAAGTCGCAAGGGTCAACTTCAAAACCAAACCTACCCCTCAGTGTCTCTGCAGATGGATAGTAGTTGTTAAGAATTTTAAATTGCATTTCTTTTACTTTGGGTGCAATTGGCCATTTTATAAATTTCCAATGTTTTTCTGTAATTGTTGGATTATCTAATATTTTAAGTTTTATCTTCCTATCATAATCATGATATATATAACCTTTGAAAGCTTTATTTAAATATTTGTTGTCACATTTTTTGTCCGTCATGTTTAATTCTCCTATCGTTAAGTTTGGAAGTTTGATTTGGACATTAGAAAAAAGAATTGTGTTTTTTATCAGCTGTATCAAATTCACTGGGATAGATTTACAGATTGTCCTATATTCTTTAAAAGAACATTGAATATTATTAAATTTGTTTTTTAGATCTCGCAGCTGTAAGATTTCACCGTTTATATCTAAAATGTCATGTACAAAGATAATGCCTTGTTCAAACCAAAGCTGGTTGAACAAAGACTTTTTGTTTGATACAATTACTCTATTATTCCACAAGGTGGCACAATGAGGGGTAAAGTTATGGGTAAATACCATCTTCCAATAATGCAAAACCTGTTTGTGAAACTCAGATAATTTAACAGGTATTTTAGACATTTCAAAGTCACATTTCAAAAGAAAGTTTAACCCGCCGAACATCTTGAAGATACTTTTTGGAATGTGAAACCATATTGAATCCGGCTTCACTAGAAACTCTTTCAACCACTTTATTTTAAATGTTCCTAACATTGCCTCAAAATCCACTGTTTTGATACCCCCCCTATTATACTCTTTAACCAAGTGAGATTTTTTTACATAGTAGGTCTTATTTCTCCAAATAAATTTATATATAATGGAGTTAATTTTCCTCACGTTTTTTGGAGCAATGTAAAGAGATTGACATGGATAAATAAGTTTGGATATACCCTCAGCCTTGGACAATAAGTTACGCCCAAAAATGGAAAGATCTCTACTAAGCCAATGGTTTAAGGATACTTGTATTTGATCAATTTTTTCTTTCATATTAATTTCCTCTCTTTGTTTTTCATCTTTGACCATCTTAACTCCAAGATACTTAACTTTTTTTTAACAGGGATTGACATCATTTCTGTATCTAAGCAGTCAAATAACGCAAGTAGTTCACACTTTTTCATATTTAAGCGAAGACCTGAAGCTTTGGAAAAAGTTGAAATTGTTTGCAATGCATTACTAACCATAGATTTATCCCTAAGGAAGAAGACAGTGTCGTCTGCAAACTGACTGAGGCGAAATTCGTATTCAAAAAAATGTATACCCTGAAAACTTGGATGATTTAATATCAGATATGCTAGTAGCTGTGTACATAAAATGAACAACTTGGGACTAATTGGACATCCTTGTCTTATTCCGCAAGTTATATTTATTCTAGGTGTTAGTCCTGGGTTAAAGGAGACATAACTGTAAATATCAGTATAGAACATTTTAATCACTGAACAAAATTTTTTGTCAAATCCAAAATTTTCTAAAGTAGAAAATAAAAATTCATGCTCTATAGAATCGAAAGCTTTGAAATAGTCTATAAATAAAATGAGGCTTTCGGATTCCAGAAAAGACCGATAGTCCATCATGTCCAATATTAATCTCACATTATTATGTATACTTCTACCTTTTATAAACGCAGACTGAGTTTCATCTACTATTCTATCGATTACCGTTTTCAATCTCTCTGCATATATTAAAGCTAATAACTTATAATCGTTACAGAGCAACGTAATAGGCCTCCAATTGTCTAACTTTGTTATGTCTTTTTTTGATTTGGGTAGTAAAGTTATTATACCAGTTTTCATTGTTGGAGTAAGACATCCTTCTTGTATACATTCGATAAATGCATTCAATAACAATTCTTTGATATCTTCCCAAAATTTTTTTAAAAATTCTGAGGTCAACCCATCAATTCCCGGTGACTTCCCATCTTTCATTTTTTTCAGGGCATTTTCTATTTCTTGCATATTTATTTTGCCTTCTAACCTTTTTTTGTCATTCTCCCCAATCCTTTTAATATTGCTCTTAATCAGAGTAAAAAAGGATTCACAGTCCTCTTTGTGGAAATTTGAGCTATACAAATCAGAGTAAAAGAGTTGAACTTCCTCCTGTATTTGTCTAGGGTCTTCTATGACTGTATCATTTTTTGTTAATTTGCAGATTCTTTTTTTAGACTGTCTAGACTTTTCTAAACCATAGAAATATGTTGTGTTCTTCTCACCCTCTTCGATCCATCTAGCCCTGGACCGTACAAAGGCTCCACTTGCTTTTTCTAAATAAATTTCATCAAGCTTTTTTTGAAGGGAGTTCAACTCCGTTAGTTCTTCCTCTGAAGCATTCGTTTTACCACAGAGTATGTTAATCCTTTTCAGTATTTCTTTATGTTTTAATTTACTTGTTCTTGACATAATTTTTCCCATTTCAATTGCCAACCTCTTTGTTTCAAATTTAAACCATTCCCACTTCCCTTTATTTGACATATTCATTCCTGTTACTTTTATACAAAGGGATTTTATTTGTTTGCAAAAACCATCATTTG
The DNA here is from genome assembly GCA_036326025.1 of Chrosomus eos. NCBI lineage: Eukaryota > Metazoa > Chordata > Actinopteri > Cypriniformes > Leuciscidae > Chrosomus > Chrosomus eos. Next base: position 34,657,686 of record CM070832.1, read on the forward strand.
ATAAAAGTCTATTGTTTAGTTTCCATATATTTCCTGAAGAGTGTGGTTGTTTGGTTACTAACAAGGATAAGCTTATTAAACAGTGGTCTGTGAGTGGAGATGTTATAATCTCACATTTCTGAACATTATTACTTATTGAATGTGAGATTAGCCAGTAATCTAGCCTTGACCGCTGGTTCCCATTTGAAGCACTAATCCATGTATATTCCAAATTTGTAGGGTTATTCAATCGCCAATAATCAAAAGTATTCGTTTCAATACAAAAATTGTGCAGTACTTCGTTATTTTCAGGTTGTTGGCCTCTAGGAGGTAGTCTATCCAACCAAGAATTTGGAGCAATGTTAAAATCACCTCCCATAACAACTTTATCTGTCATATAAACAGCTTTCCAATCTGTCACTAGCCTACCCAGTTTCTCTAACATACTTCTGTTGTTCACTTTGTTATTATATCCGTAAATTGAGAGCACAATAATTTTTTGGTCACATATTTCAATAGCTGCAATCAGCCAGTGGCCATCTTCATCTCCTACGTGACTAATTACTTTTCCTGTAAACCTGTTACAAAGTATCATAACACCTGCCGAATAATTGGTACCATGAGAATATAAAACATTATCCCCCCATTGCTGTTTCCAAAATGTTTCATCTGCTGTAGCCGAATGCGTTTCCTGTAAAAAAATTAAATTTGCCTTAAGTTCTTTACAAAATAAAAAATGTGCCTTGCGCTTTGTAATATTTTTCAAACCTCTAACATTTAAAGAAGTAAACAAAACCGACATGTAACACTAAAAAACAAATACAGAATAATGCCTAATGAAACGCTCTTGAATTAACAAAAGAGCAGGAATGAGCAAATCTGTCCAAAGTATATTAGGGCTCAACCAAACCTCCAAATGTTTCAGTCAAAAACTTGGGCTATTTAATCATATCAATGAGTCTTTTTCCCAAAGTCAATACAACAGCCCATAATAACAGAAGAAACAACACCTTGGAAAAAAACGGGTGGTTCGTTTTTCAATCAACATTGTGCAACGTACCATATGCATCAAGGATAAACTTTTTTCCCATCAATGATCGCGTATCCTTCCTTCAAAAAAGCCTTCTTTCCGCGGCGCCTGGCTTCATCCACCCGTGGCCACAGCTTCTCCCTCGCCTCCCGATCTTCTTTGGAGAAGTCCTGTTTAAAGATGATCTTCTTCTCTTTGCACACTCTGGCCTCCTTCGACATCTTCCACACGTCTTCCTTCACCGTTCGCGAAACAAACTGCATAATGATGGGTCTCGGCATGTTATTATTCATTGCACCTTTTATCCCCAAACGGTGAACGGTGTCAACATTTCGGCGGAGCTCGTCCACAGACATGGGGACCACTCTCGTAAGGATACCTATGACTTCGTCTCTGGTCTTCTCATCTTCCTTCTCAGGTAACCCCAAGAGCCTGAGGTTCCATCTCCTCTTGTATCTCGCAGCTTCCAAAACCTTCTCCTTCAGGGATTTGTTTTCTGTAGCCAGGAACTCAACTTGTCTTTGTAGCTTCTCGATGTTTTCTTTATTTTCATCCGTGGCTCGTTTAATTGCGTCGGTGCGTTCTTCGATGTTCTGTATTTTGACTTCTATGGCATCGAACTTTTTCAAAGCTTCTTGAACATTATTCATTCTCGCTTCAATGTTTTCCAGCTTCCCATCTAGACCGTCAAATCTTTTCATCACAGACTCAATAGCTTGCGTAAAGCTATTTACATTCTCCTCCCTGGCCTTCGCGCCTCTCTTCCTCAACTTTTTTGGTTGCGGACTACTTACAGGATTTAGGTCGTCCTCAAGATTAGCAAAAGATTGCTCCATTTCTTGGATTTCATGTTCACTCGTTTCACTCATATCCCTCAGCGCAGTGGTGCCGTAGTCATGGTCGACGATGATAGCTTCACCAAGTTTTTCCATTTTTTTCCAGTAGTAATTTCGGTGCAATTAATTAGTCAAAAAGATCAATAGTTTGTCAAAACCCGAATAATAGTCACTTCTGTTACAATATGGTTTGGTTGATTTTTCCTTTAAGTAAAGTTTGGACTTGAAAAACAAAATTTCCTTCAGAGCCTGCTCGAGACTAACCGCTCACTCCGCCATCTTGATTTGTCTCCAAGCAAACAGATTAGGCTTGTTTGAGATGAGCAAAATCTGCGCAGAACCGATCACCGGTGATCAGCGCGTAATGCATGCCGGTTAGAAATGTGTCCGAGAGCGGTTCGCCTTGCTCTGATGTCATGCTGACGTGTGTGAAAAAGCTCTCGCGAGCGCAAGCCGCACGTGCCGGATTCTGCAGTCGCGCGCAGTTGCTCTCCACCGACTGCGCTGATCAAAAGCATGATGGGAAATGACTTGCTGACGACACAGCTTAATGTTGATTGGTTTAAACAACCGTGATGTATTGTTCTCTATTAAAATGTTTGATTTTAAAACTCGGAAATCGTGTTTTATGTGTATATGTTATGTGTGAATATTCCCAAACTCTCAGACAGTGCGATCTCTATGGGTTATGCAATGTTATTTTATTATATATATATAAAAAGCACATAGCCTATGTCTGTATTAAAGAATAAATGATTGATAAACGCTCATTTGGAATGGAATTAAACAACAAGTACTACTTTGGGTGTCTTGTTCATTATATTTATTTTCATATAAAAGCAACAGAACTTAAATTACATCCAGTTTATTAGCAACACTGTGCACGAGCGTGAATCCCGCGATATCCGCCTTTGATCTCACAGGTGTCTGATCCACTGCGAGAAGCCAGATCTGTCCGTCTTGCCTGCGCTTTTTTCACTCCTCCTCTCACTGCAGCCGCCTACTCTCGCCTACATTTCAGGCGAGGCGAGGCGCATCTCAAACAAGCCTACAGTAGCGTAGCCAGAAAAGAGACTTTGGGTGTGCATCTGAAAAACTGGGTGTGCCACATTTATTGTCAGATTACTGTGCAAATTTTTTAACCATAACCATGCTCCACATAACCATAAAACTAGGCTATATTAAAATATAACTACACTGTAAAAACGCCAATTAATAAAATGTTGGAAGAGCAAAAATATTTAAGTTGAACCAATATTCATGCTTGGGATTAGTTAAGAAGACATATTATATTAAGTCTACAAAAATATATTTGAAAAAAAATTAAATGAAGGGATATTTTCAAATCCAGTCAACTTTAGGATGGCTAATGTTGACTGGACTAATAAACACAAATCTAGCCAATATTTGCTAAAAGTATAAGGCCAGCTATGCTATACAATATTTTAATGCGTAAAAAAGAACTTATTTGTTGTTTTGTTGTTAAAATGTACATTTATAAATATTTAATAAATATTAGATATAATATCAAAACAACATTTATCAATTTGTCAAGGTTTTGTTTCTGCACTATGAGAGCGGATGGATCCTATACAACACTTTAATATATAAAACCTATATTTTTTAAATCTTGAATTTAAGCCGTCTATTTTTGGTAATAAACACAAAATAAAAGCGCATTGCTACATTTATAGAGAATGGAAGGATCTGGATTATGGCTCACTTGATTTTGCGGAAGGATACAGCATTTGACTTCGCGGGTTTTACAAGGCAGTGGCTCGGCTGCGGTAACGTTACTGTCTGCGGGTGCAGGACAGCGGCTGCGGGAGACATTTTGTCAAAGACGGTCATACTTAACTCAAGGTAAGTGGCTCTGAATAAATGATCGATTTTAAACCTAAATAACGACAAGAATTTACAACATATGTGATGGTTTTGTGTTGTTACGTCCTGAGACGGATTTAGAAATGTTTTTATAAGTTAACTTATGTCCGAGAGAAAGTTAAGTGTAACGTTATGTCAAATTCACTCGGCACGGCATATGTTAAATTATAGAATATGTTCAAGTTTATCGACAAAAACGTATTATGTACAACATATTCGTTAAACGTAAACATATTTGTTGTTTTTGTGTAGATATTTATAAGCATAACCGTAAAACGTTAGCAGCTAAGCCTAACTTGTCCGAGGGGAAGGCTGCCATACGTTTAGCTAAGGAAACGTGGTATATTACCTCGTTTAATTACTAAAACATGTAAAATGTACTACTATAATGTGTAATAACTTTCGGGATGTTTTATGATATTTTTTTGTGTTTCCGTAACGTGAAGAGTTGTCATTTTAGCCTGTCACGTTAGACCTAAGTTACTTTTATGGATGCGAGTTATTGAAATCTATGAAACGTGTAATGTTTAACACATTAATACGCTATTTTAGGGTAACTTAAGCGTGATGAATAAGGTTAAGATTGTGAAAACTTTTGCAATTGTCCCGTGGAGAGACCGACATAACCTGAATATCTAACGGTCAGCTACGATAAAATGGCGCTCATTTTGAAACAGCATTTTGACCTCTTGAGGACGGCATTTCATAAGGCCGTTATCAGTGGGTGTCTCGATAAGCTGCCTAGGTCGTGAATCAGCTGATACTATTATTTTGTGTACTCAAATTCGTGCACTGTGGTAAGTGATTTATATTAGTGATCACATAATCTTGGATTAGAGTTCTTACATTTTTGAAATGCTTTATATTGTATAACCAAAGTATATTTCAATTATAAATTTAACATTTAGCTGTTGAAAATTCGTCGAAAATTAAGTTCAAGTTGTTTTGATGAACAGTTGTTTTTATTATCTCTTATAAAAATTCATCTTTTTCCCTCCCATTTATTCATCTATCCTATGTGGTTCAAACCTATGATGTGGAGAGGCAGACCAGAGGGATGCAAATTGGTCTCCTTGAGACAGTCATTGATGCTGGAGGCCTGGATTCAGTGGTGGAGGAAGAAGTTCTAATGTTTCAGATGTACCAACTGCCTTTGGAGTGCTTTTTGGACTGCTTTACACTCTATATGTTGATTACCCCAAACAGTGGAAGTACCTTTTTGAAGCAGTGCAAAAGGTATTTCTGGGTCTCGACAATGAGAAGTGTTCCGCTCAAGTACAGTCTTGTTGAGAGGTCAGAGATGGTGCAGGGATGACATCAAAACCCAAAAGACTAATTCGCCACTGGTTCCCTCAAAATATTCCTATGCTTTTTAAAAAATAATAATAATTATAGATTTTTTTCAATTTGTTGAAATAAGGTTTGTGGTAAACAAGTTGATGATACTTTATTCTAAGATTTTATTCTACAATGATAAGACAATGATAAAAAGTTTGGGTTGTATGTGTGTGTAGTTTACATTGTAGAAAAGAAAATCCATCCAAGTATTGTCAAATTGTGTTTACCACAGACAGAGCTTATTTCACCAATAAACGAGGAACCAGTGTCGAATTAGACTTTCGGGTTTTGACATCATCCCTGCACCACTCTGAGTGTTAAGATGCCAAATATTCGGTTGTTGTTTTTCAATACTTTTTATACTTATGAAATATCTCGGACACCATTTTGTTACCAGTTGTTGTTGTTGTATTCTTTTTTTTAGTGGTCAAATCACTTAATCACGATTAATCCTATCTAACATAAAAGTTTGTGTATAATGCGTGTATGTATGTATGTATGTATGTATGTATGTATGTATATATATATATATATATATATATATATATATATATATATATATATATATATAATCTTTTTATATATGATATATACATGTATATGTTTGTCTGTGTGTGTGTGTATATATACACACACTACATTGCCAAAAGTTTTGGGACATCTGCCTTTAGAAGCAAATGAACTTTAAAGGGTTAGTTAACCCAAAAATGAAAATTATGTCATTAATGACTCACCCTCATGTCGTCCCAAGCCTGTAAGACCTCCGTTTATCTTCGGAACACAGTTTAAGATATTTTAGATTTAGTCCAAGAGCTTTCTGTCCCTCCATTGAAAATGTATACACGGTATACTGTCCTTGTCCAGAAAGGAAATAAAGAATGATAAATATCATCAAAGCAGTCCATGTGACATCAGTGGGTTAGTTAGAATGTTTTGAAGGATCAAAAATAACAAAAACTACAACTTTATTCAGCATTGTTTTCTCGTCCGGTTCTGTTTTCAATCCGCGTTCATGCTGCTGACGTGTTATCTGGTGCGCCCGAGCTTCGTTTACAGTCTGAGGGAGACGCACGCTGTAAACAAAACAATCTTCGAAAACATGTCTAAGGATTTCGACACAGAGGAAGACTTGCATTTTTTTGCCCAGCCATATTTATTTGAACCCGAATACACGGACGCACCAGATACACGTCAGCAGCGTCACTGAACATGGATTGACAACAGAACCGGAAGAGAAAACAATGCTGAATAAAGTTGTAGTTTTTTTGTTATTTTTGGACCAAAATGTATTTTCGATGCTTCAAAACATTCTAACTAACCCACTGATGTCACATGGACTACTTTGATGATGTTTTTCTAACCTTTCTGGACAAGGACAGTATACCAATACAGTTTCAATGGAGGAACAGAAAGCTCTCGGACTAAATCTAAAATATCTTAAACTGTTCCGAAGATGAACGGAGGTCTTACGGCTTGGAACGTCATGAGGGTGAGTCATTAATGACATAATTTTCATTTTTGGGTGAACTAACCCTTTAATGACATCCCATTATTAATCAGTAGGGTTTAATATGGAGTTGACCCACCCTGTGCCACTAAAACAGCTTCAACTTTTCTGGGAAGGCTTTCCACAAGGTGTAGGAGTGTGTTTATAGGAATTTTGACCATTCTTGTAGAAGCGCATTTGTGAGGTCAGGCACTGATGTTAGACCTGGATAACAGTTTCTTATTCATCCCAAAGGTGTTCTATCGGGTTGAGGTCAGGACTCTGTGCAGGCCAGTCAAGTTCCTTCACACCAAACTCTTCATCCATGCCTTTATGGACCTGCTTTGTGCACTGGTGCGCAGTCATGTTGGAACAGGAAGAGGCCATCCCCAAACTGTTGAGTGTAAAGTTTGGTGGAGGGGGGATTATGGTGTGGGGTTGTTTTTCAGGGGTTGGGCTCGCCCCCTTAAGTTCCAGTGAAAGGAACTCTTAAAGCTTCAGCATACCAAGACATTTTGGAAAATGTCATGCTCCCAACTTTATGGTAACACTTTGGGGATGGCCCCTTCCTGTTCCAACATGGCTGCGCACCAGTGCACAAAGCAGGTCCATAAAGGCATGGATGAAGAGTTTGGTGTGGAGGAACTTGACTGGCCTGCACAGAGTCCTGACCTCAACCCGATAGAACACTTTTGGGATGAATAAGAAACTGTTATCCAGGTCTAACATCAGTGCCCGACCTCACAAATGCGCTTCTACAGAAATTGTCAAAATTCCTATAAACAACTCCTACACCTTGTGGAAAGCCTTCCCAGAAAAGTTGAAGCTGTTATAGTGGTACAGGGTGGGTCAACTCCATATTAAACCCTACTGATTAATAATGGGATGTCATTAAAGTTCATGTGCTTGTAAAGGCAGACGTCCTTACATATACCCACATGTGCATATAATATATATCAAAATATAATTATAAATATATATATATATATATATATATAAACACAAACTTTTATGTTAGATGTGATTAATCAACTTGACAGCACTAATTATTTTATGTATTAATTACTTGTAGAGTTTGTAGTTTTTACTAAAATTTAAGATGTGCTTTATTGTTCTCAGTTTAGGGAAAGATTAGTAAATGTTTTTTAGTTCCATAAATGTTTGAAATGGAATTGGCAGTATTGAATTTAATGTTTGTCAACTGAGCACTTTTGCCTGTATGTTTAGTCTGTGCAGATTGTTGTGAAATAAAGGCTAATATGTGTTATCATTTGTTTTTATGTGATTAATACGCACCACAATTTTGTTAACCTCAGTATAAAATGTAGTACAGCAATTTTTAGTTAAGCCCAAATAATAAATCCTGATTAAAAACATTTTAGTTGAATGAACTATAAAACTAGTTGAGCAAACATACTTTTTTAAGTTGGAGTCAAGTTTGGACCAACTAAAACATTTTAGTTGAATGAACTATAAAACTAGTTGAGCAAACATACTTTTTTAAGTTGGAGTCAAGTTTGGACCAACTAAAACATTTTAGTTGAATGAACTATAAAACTAGTTGAGTAAACATACTTTTTTAATTTGGAGTCAAGTTTAGGCCAACTAAAAAATAATAATTGAAGCAACTCTTTGAAGAGAGAAATTGAGTGAACGTAAAAATTCTGTGGAACTAGTTACTAAATAATAATTAGTTGAGACAACCTTACATTTTTTACAGTGTATACATTACACTCAGGATCACCAACAACATAGTCATAACATAGTGCCTATGGAGATGCTGGGATCACAGCAGCTGATGTTTGCTGATTGGCACGAATGTCGGCAGATATTTTCTAAACGAAAATAATTTAAAATGTAAATTACAATTTAACCTTTTGAGCGTTATGGCACCATAGACTATATTGGATTTTTATTTCTGTGCCCCTGAGAGTATAATGTTTAGTGACGTCACAGAACTGCCAGATTCAAACTGCTTTCGCGGTTGGGGTTTGCTGGCGCTGAGCCAGAGACGGACAAGCTCAGCACTTAATATGCATTGTTTTCAGCCACATAATGTTTATTGTATGTTTCAGACATTTAAATACACATAAGCACTAGTAAAGAAATACAGTTAGTAAAAATACACTGATGTCTAGTATGGAAGCAGCAATAACAATCTATTTAGAGCGGGGCGATTTTGTGTGTTACTGATAATCATTCTTTTGTGTGTTAAACACAATCTACTTAATACAGACAACTTCATTATAAAGAAAAACAACAAATCCAAAAAATATATGATCATAATCTATGACAAAAATTCTGTTATAAACTAGATTAGTGGATAATTCAGCAGTAAAATTTAGTCTAGAAAAATCCCAAGTGCTCAATAATTGTATAAAATATGAACATTTAGTGAAAAAAAACATTTAGTGGGTATAAGAGCACTTAATCTGGTAAAACGTTACATGTTGCTCTTTGGTCAATTATTAGCTATATAGCCTACTATAAAATTAAGACATTTTTTAAATGTATAACACAGCTGTTAATGATGCAGCAACATATAGATGGGACAGAACAAGAAAGGCTTTTAATAAACTTTCATTGCGCAAAAGCATTATGATATGAAAGACTCCAATACATCGCGGCACAAAGCGCTTATGCGCATCCCGAGCGCTGAATGATGAGCTTATGCGCATCCCGAGCGCTGAATGATGAGCTTATGCGCATCCCGAGCGCTGAATGATGAGCTTATGCGCATCCCGAGCGCTGAATGATGCGCTTATGCGCATCCCGAGCGCTGAATGATGCGCTTGAAGCAACACAGAGTCACAGCGCGCAGCCCGTCGAGTCCGCATTGAAAAGTTCAAGGCACAAATCGATGCGTAGTGTATTATACAGTATCTATGTATGCAATAGTTTATTGAGCCTTTTCTTTTAACAGTTTTAAATTTCAGTTACTGTGCGCGTGAAGAACAATTATAGTGCTCTGACACTAGTGTTGTGATCTAAATGTAGGCTGAAGAGGGGGAGAAAAAGAAATCTAAAAAATCGATTTTTTTGAAAATATAAATCGATTTGACCTACCAACTCGATTTTTAAATCAAATCGATTTTTTCCCCCAGCCCTAAATCTATTCAAATGTAATTTGCCGATCTGTTTTATTTATATATCAGACACATAGCGGAACTATAAAGTTGACTATTCTTCTCCCAGTTCAACGGCCACTTTCTTTCATGTATTTCGGGAGAAACTGACAATTTCAGGTGCTGTAAATCCAGCTGACATGACTCTCTAAACTGCGGCGCTCATCTTGTTATATCTTATATTTTTAAATGAAGAATTGAAATATCAGACACGGCACACGGTAAAGGGAATAAAAGCGAATAGTGGCTGCGGTGTGTCACGTGACAATCATGACACGTCGCCATGGAAACAAGGTCAGTTAAAATTTGTTTAAATTACACTTGAAAGTGTTGATTTTAAAATCAATATTTTAAGTAATCAACAATAGCCCAAGTTTAGTAAAACATTTTTTATTAAGACTATAGAAAAAATTATTCTGCATCCATTATTAGGTGTGCCAGCTGCCACTTTGGGTGGCACCGGCACACCCTGGCACACCCGTGGCTACGCCAGCCTACTGCTTCACTCCTGTAGTGAACCACCTGATTGCTTTGACAGGTCAATCCAGTGTCGACAGGTTTGAAACCTGGCGGCTGTTTTTCTTATAAAAGTGAAGCTGTTTTTGTGTAATCCTGCAGTTCCATGCGAGCGGATATTCTCTAAAGCTGGTGAAATTGTTTTTTAAAAAAAGAAATCGCCTTTCACCAAAGACTGTGGAGAAAATAATATTTCTGAATAAAAACCATACCATTTAATGAACACTTTGTATAAGCCTTCTGTATGATGTAGCCTACCTAAAGCACACCCTCTGACACATTTTATTATTATTATTAATTTGAGAACATATGAACATTGTTACATAAAAATATGCATCAAAGACAGAAACTTCAAAAACTCTCTGCTACATTATACAACTACAACCAGTTACACAAGCACATCCTTTTCAACATACAAAAATATCAGTCCCACCAGTGAACAAGTTATAGAGGTATGCTTCCCACAGCTAAACAAGATAAAGCTTTCACACATGATACTGCCCTGCTAAAAAAACTATAGACACCATTACAGAAATTCTATTGGATTTAATGGTTTTCATGGGAATTTTATTGGTTATAATGGAAATTATAGTGGTGTCTGTGGGTCTCTACTGATTATGTGTTGGGTTCTATTGGTGGGGGCATTAAATCCTAATGGAATACATGCCAAACACACTACAAAAAGAATTCTGTAGTGGTTTAAATGGTAAAAGCCAGTTTAATAGAAACCATTAGAATTTCTGTGATGGTTTCCAACTTTTTTTAAGCTGGTCTGATCTTCTGTCCTTGTCTAAAGAAATAATTACACACACACATCATGCTTAATGTTTTATTATCAAGGTGAACACATGAAATTCACCTACATAAATGAGTTTCACAGCACTAAAGGCCATTGCACACTGAGTCCGAATTTTTCGTATGCGTTTTTTCGTGTTCATCAGCCTGAAAATTCGTCACGCACAGAAACCTTGCACACTGAGTCCGATGCGTATTTATTAAACCTTTGCGGAAAAAAACGCAAAAAATACAGAATGGATTCGTCAAGCAGTGAGGGTGATTTTGTTGCCCTCTGTCTTCTTTAAAACAGAAAAGGAAGAAAAAGAGGGTCTATCCAATCTTGTGCCGAGAGGAAGGAGAGTTTCAGCTCATCAAGGAGTTGCGCAATTATCCCGAGCGATTCAAAATTTACCTCAGAATGTCAAGGGAACAGTTTGATGCTTTGCTAGCGATACTGGAGCCACATATTAAAAAGAAGACCACCAAAAAAGACACACACACACACACACACACACACACACACACACACACACACGGCCGGCAGAAACGCTGGGCATACAGAACAGCTGTATGGTTTCCCAGATAGCAAACAGTCATTGAAACTATGTTAAATCAACATTGTGTTGTCAACCTTAAGTCATTGAATCAACATCAGACTCTGATGTTGATTCTACATCATTTTGCACCCTGTTTTAATATTGAAACAACATTGAAATCCAGTCCATAGATCAACGGAATTTCAATGGCATTTCAATTATCAGGAATATTGAAACAATGTTGAAATTTCAACTGAACTAAGGATCAACGTAATACCAATGGAATTTCAATCGTTTTTAAATGTTAATTTTAAATGTAATGCCATAAATTAAATAGCCTGCTTTATCTACAACCAGGATGTTTAAAAGTAATGGAACATTTGAAATCGTGTATAAAACACTGAACACACCACACAAACAAATTCATTTTTATTAGCCTTTTTATTTAATTATTTGTACACTTTATTTACACTTCAATGTCCTCTGACGCCTGAATAGTTTGTCGTCCAGTCCCTCCTGCCCGGTCTGGCACAATGGGTGACGGCGGCTGTCCCCGTCTGCTGAGTAACCTAAAACAGAAAACAAAATTACAATGCAAAAAAATTAGCATTTAAGTTAAACAGTAGATGTTATATTTATTTGTATTGGTACATTCGTGCCGCAAGATGTTTCTATATGAAGTATGTGGGGCTAAGCCCCCCAAGTTCCCCCTTGACGCCAGGTCTGGTTGCCAGGCGCTGTATAACAGTGCGCGCAAAAATCGTGATATCGCATAAGCACTAGTATAAAACGACTGTTATCATTTATGAAAACCAATACAACGGAGTTAACTGTATCGCACGCATATCGCAGCCCTGCTCGAGGATGGTCTAATCGGCATTTCCAGTTACAACTCGAGACAGTTCTGCATTGAATAAAGCAAAGTAAGACATGTCTTCTGTGTAATTCTGGCCCGCCGCGGTCACACTTCTGTGGGTAGGTGGAGCACTGATAGCGGTGGTTTCGCCGGTGATCTCCGGCGGTCAGAATAAATAACGGTGCTGTGTTAATAGATTTCACGACCCTAGCAATGGGTACAGACATGTATTTTGAGCTAAATATTACAAAAATAGACTGGACTCGGAGGTTTTGCTAACTTTATAGCATAGAAGAGAACTACAAAGTAGGCCTCTATGCTATTTTTGGCAGATTTTGACACAGTGGTAAAACAAAAATCTATTTCAGTGACTGCAGCACTGCGTCGGTTACGTTAACAATCGGCCTAAAAGTATTTGATTTGGTACAATTCATTCATATCAAACATTAAGCAAGCTTACCTTTATGCTTGTGTCAGGGTCCAGAAATGAGCTGTGTCCGGTGCAGACGTGCACGTTGGTATAACACCCGTTGATCTCCCGGTCAACCAAAAATCTATTGATTTTCATTTCTATTTCCCGGTCAACTATATATCGATGCATTTTCAATCATATTTCCCGGTCAACTATATGTCGATGACTTTTCAACAACAGCGTTGTTTCCCGGTCAACTATAAATCAATGACTTTTTAACACATTCATCGATCGCCCGGTAAACCAAATATCAATGATTAATCAATCATAAAGATAACTATAGATCAATGTTGTTCCAATATCGTTGCCATCAACATTAATAACATCAGGTTTTCATCGAAAGGGTAATGGTGATTCAACATTAATTTTGCATTGAAATTTCAATATCAACCATAATGATGATTCAGATGAAAAAACAATGTTTATTCAATGTTGGTTTGCTGTCTGGGTTGTTTATCAGTAGGCCCTACTTTGTGCTGCGAGACGAAGTGTATCAACTTGTGAGATGCCATTCTGGATTGTGTGTCGTTCGCTTGTACGGTGGATCTGAACAGTCAAAAAACCTCTCAAAATGCTGGCTGTGGATGCGAAAAACGCAGAAAATCGAACCTGATCCGAATTTTTTTTTTGACGGACGAAAGTTTCGGATGCAGTGTGCAAGCGTGATTGACATAACGTGAGGTCGATTTTTTTTTTTAACGTGCGAAAATTTCGGATGCGAATTTCGGACTCAGTGTGCAATGGCCTTCAGTGTGCAATGGCCTTAACACTGTTTCAGCTTTGATCGCCTCGGTAAACACGTCATAAACGGGGCGTTAACATAAGCCTACTTGCATTTTATGGTTGTCAGCTTTGTTGCATTACATTTACTTCACCAGGAGATGGTGCTGCAATTTCTATCTGAATGAAGCTTCGAGTAATGAACCATTTTCGACACAATTGTATCGGAAAGCAATAATGCTTCGAAACGCTTCATTTGGCCATCACTAGATACAATAGATGCATAAGAAGTTAAACTAAATTAAGAAAAACACAAACGTGTTACAACGTGTCTTCACACGTTAACAACACGTTGGGAGGACGATCGGTTACTCGCACTGCCGACCGGTCGCCATGGGAACGCGTTAACAACACGTAAGCACATGTAGGAACGTGTTACAGATGATTTTATGAAAATTATCAATAATTTCGTTTTGCCTGATTATTTATATGTGGCAGACATGCAAATCAACGAACCTTAATTACAAAGTAAAGTATATTCAGCTGACTATGTCTAAATGTAATATTAGAACTCTTATACACATGTCTTAAATAAACCTTTCCACTTTAACATTTATGATGTTTAATTGTGAAAGATTATGATAATTTAGACATTTTATTTAAGATTGAGTCAGTGTTGAGATCTCTAAGTTTCTTGAAATAAAAGATCATTCACTTTTTATTAGTTTTTTTTTTTTTTTTTTTTTTTTTTTGATAAAACATTTTATGCAATATTTTTAATCTATATTACAGGTTTCCTGAATTGCTAAAAAAAAAACATTTCTTGGAACCATCACCCACTTTCTCAAAACCTTAAACACAAAACTTTCAAACTACATTCAGAGAACATCTGACTCTTCTGTCAAAATCAAAAAATCATTATCTGTGCAATGCTTTCAAATCATATCCAGCTCAATATTATAAACACTCATTCATTAGACACTGCATTTCAAAAATGGAGAACACAGAATCCAAAGTAAGCAGTTACAGAAAAAGAGTATTGCAAATCAATTTTGCAATTTTGCAGTTTTATGTAAAAAAAAAGTAGGCTATAGTAATTGCTACTGACAGTAGTAAGGTGAATAAATCGTACACTGTATGCACTGCAAGTATAGTATTGTACTGAATATTGTATAGTACGTAATTAATGTCTGTAAGTAGTTATTAGCCTACGGCAAATGTCAAAATGATTTACGACTTTGACCTTTGACCTGCCCCGCCCCCTGTCCTTCCGGTGACCCTCCGGAGTTGCTTTGATCTAGGATTAACCTTTGCCCCTTGGTCCTTTGATCTAGGTATTGGCGTGTTGCCCAGATACGATCAATCAAGTTTACCCGGTTGTCTTTGCTCCGGTGTTGACAGTTGTCTTTGATCCTGACATGATGGATTAAATTGATTTTACCCAGTTGACTTTGATCTGGGGTGTCATGTTGTCAGTTGTCTTTGATCCTGACATGATGGATCGAGTGGATCCCGGTATGATGGATCGAGTGGATCCCAGCATGATAGATCAAGTTGACATTTAGTTTGATCCGGCGGCAGGGTTATACATCAAGTGGATAGTTGACTTTGATCCAGGCAATATATGTGTGTCACACGATCCCTCCCACCATCCACGTTCATGAGCGCATTGCTGAGGACACTTTTGGGGTTTATCTCACAAAAAGATTCTGTTCATTTAAAAGTATATAAAGTTGAAAACCATTGAGCTTTAAAAGTAATCAATGAAATATAAATTAAAATATATAACACTAACTAGAGTTGAAAAAAAAACATTTATCTTTAAAAGTAATCAATGAAATATAAATTAAAAAATATAAAATAAAATATCTGACTAGAAATTTACTGAACCAATAATTCCAAAAATTGTTGAAGAGTTGAAGAAACTATACCGTTTTATGAAATGGATGGCAAAAAATAAAATCATCTCATGTATTTTCATACAGAGTACGAAAAGACTCGGTAAGTGATTCTCTTTCTCTCATAGTATGACAGTCTCTGAGTTCAAAGGGGCCTCTGTCTATGTGTGTGCGTGTGCCTGTCACACGATCCCTCCCACCGTCCACGTTCATGAGCGCATTGCTGAGGACGCTTTGGGATTATCTCACAAAAAGTATATAAAGTCATATACAAAAACTGAAAAAAGATTCTGTTCATTTAAAAGTATATAAAGTTGAAAACCATTGATCTTTAAAAGTAATCAATAAAATATAAATTAAATGTTTAACTAGAGTTGAAAAAACATTAATCTTTAAAAGTAAATAAATGAAATATAAATTAAAAAATATAAAATAAAATATCTGACTAGAAATTTACTGAACCAATAATTCCAAAAATTGTTGAAGAGTTGAAGAAGTAGTTCCTAACACATGAATTTTCATACAGTGTACGAAAAGACTCGGTAAGTGATTCTCTTTCTCATACTCATAGTGCATGAGTTTAAGGGCCTCTGTCTATGTGTGTGCGTGTGCCTGTTACATGGCTATAGTAATTCACTGTCAAATAAATCAAAACGCTGGTAGCAGCCTCCGCATTCCTGAGCTCATTGCTGAGCGCACACAGTGGCAGTGAGGGTAATATGTATATCTCACAAAAAGTTGAAAAGTCATTTAAAAGTATATAAATGAAATATAAATTATTGGGTAATATGTGTATATCTCCCAAAAAGTTGAAAAGTCATATACAAAATATAACATTTAACACTAACTAGAGTTAAAAAACATTGATCTCGCAAAGTATATAAATGAAATATAAATAAAATATTTAACACTAACTAAAGTTGAAAAACATGCTGTTCTTTGAAAGTATATAAATTAAATGCAAAATTTACTGATTCAATTATTTTAGATGAAATAAATACAGTTTTCATTTTCATCGAGTTGAATTATAGCTCCTATCTCAGATGTCCATACAGCCTATGAATGGTTAAGATGCATAAGATGACGAGTGATTCTCTCTCTCTCTCTCTCTCTCTCCTCTCTCTCTCTCTCTCTCTCTCTCTCTCTCTCTCTCTCTCTCTCTCTCTCTCTCTCTCTCTCTCTCTCCTCTCTCTCTCTCTCTCTCTCTCTCTCTCTCTCTCTCTCTCTCTATTACATTATTGTCACTCCTGTTTTGCCAAGAGAACATAGTCTAAACATGTTTCTACATATGGTGGCTATAGGACATTAGTATAGATATAAGAATTTATTTCAAAGCATAATCGTAAAAGTTTAAATATGCTATTTTAAAATGAAAAGATTGTCTTAAATAAATCTTTAAAGTTTTACACTCCCACATTGCTGGGGCAGCTGGAATTTTATCTGACTAAAGTTGAAAAAGCATTGTGTTAATTTAAAATTATATAAATAATATAAAATAAAAATATATAATACAAAATAAAAATGTCTTACTGAACTAATTATTTCAAAATAAATAAATAAATACATCTTGCATGTTTTACAGAGTTGAAGAAAAAAATCACACAGGTAGTGCCTGCCAGCATGGACAGTGTGCGTGACAAACAGTTTTTGTACCACCGGTGATAAATTACTTTTAATCCATAGGACTTATTTTCAGGAGTGACAGTTGTCAGTGATATATGGCGCTCGTGTAATCTAAAGGTCTGCCTACCCCCTGGGAATGCGAATTGGTCTTGAACCTAAACACTTCATAGAGTACTGAAAGAATCTAGTGGACACACAGCTCTGCCGTTTCCCCATAGTTTTCCACAGGCTCTTACTGTAAAAGGCTATAAACGTGTGCCATACCCCTGGACCAAAAAACTTTTGCACCCTCTCTTCTCTCCACATCTCATCAAAAATGCAAAACAGTAAGTAGTTTCTATTTCTATAATATACTATTGCTGTTTATCTGTATCATGCAATGATGTTTTTCGCCCCATGTAGAAACAGTAGATATGATTTTTTTTAAACATAGGACATTGTATTATGACATTGATGTGATGTAGATATTTTTATCTACTATATTAATTGGTTAGACATGGTACATTATTATGATATTGGTGATACAGATATTAATTGATCCAAGCATGATTTTTAAATATGTTAGGGTTGCATTATGATATTGCTGTGATGCAGATATTAATTGGTTAAAGTATGATTTTTTTAGACATGGTACATTATTATGATATTGGTGATACAGATATTAAAATGTATCTACTATTTTAATTTATCAAAGTATGATTTTAAAATATGGGGGGATTGCATTATGATACAGATATTAAATGTCTCTACTATATTAATTTATCATAAAGTATGATTTTAAAAATGTACAACATTGTTTATGCTCATTATGCTATAGTTTTAAACCATATCACAAAACTATCAGTTTAATATGTCTGTTTTACAGCAATGTTTATTTTGCATTATGCTATGTTGTTTTAACTGTTGTATTTTTTATCTGATGTAACTAAAATCTGCAGCATCGTTTATTTAAGGTTTCCATAAAAGCCCTTAAAATAAATGTTTTGGTTTTTATTCAGTTTTAAATCTTATTTAGATTATTTTAGTCAGACATGCTAATATGTGCATAGGCCTATTTTATTCCTCTTCAGTTACTTGCTTTTTAAATTTTGCTAGGCTACTTTTTAATTCTTCTTTTACTCCGTCTTTGATTTTAACTTTTAGCAATTTACATGATAAATTGTTTAACATGTAAGCTATATGAATGACACTATCACAGTGTGATAAGCAAAACATATAAAAGTCAAGTCAAAACTATTTATATAGGCTAGCGCTTTTCATTGTCATTTAAAATAACATGCTCTCTCTCTCTCTCTCTCTCTCTC
Source organism: Chrosomus eos (assembly GCA_036326025.1). Taxonomy (NCBI): domain Eukaryota; kingdom Metazoa; phylum Chordata; class Actinopteri; order Cypriniformes; family Leuciscidae; genus Chrosomus; species Chrosomus eos. The sequence goes on from CM070832.1 coordinate 34,676,066, forward strand.
TCCTCTCTCTCTCTCTCTCTCTCTCTCTCTCTCTCTCTCTCTCTCTCTCTCTCTCTTAGAGACAGCAAACACTGCAGGACAATCAGGCATTCAAGTAACATGTTAGTGTGGTTTATATTTTATTTTTAATGAGAGTGCAACAGACGGTTTCTGGAAGTAAAAACATTTACTTTCTCCATACGGAAATTAATTTTAAAGACAGACCTACAGTGAGCTAAGAGGTTGTTAATACATGGTATTTGCTTCTGATAAAGCCTTCAGCTTATTCACTCCTGCTGAAAACTACATTACCCATGAGGCATGATGCTGTAGTGAAAATTATGTCAAACATAGTTTTTAAAAAGCAACACACTCCAAAATAGCTCTGCCCCACTCCCATGAAGCACTGTACATGACAAAATCTCCCTACCCTCTCAAAATACTGAAATGTTTGTATAAGCTTGCATATGCATATTTATATATAAATATATATATTTTAAATCACTATGGGAAATAAGAATGAAAAAAGGGGGAGGCACTGTTGCACTCTATGTATAATGAATAATTGACGGATGAACTGACAGATATTTTATGTAAACAGGCAAAATCTCTGCATCTGATGATGGCCATGTGTTTTCGCCGATCATAACTGGTTTAACTCTTGGCTCCTTTGAGATCAATATGACTTCTGGCAAACCAAATGTGCCGGCATATTGTAAGTGTAATACACAAGAAACTATTAAAACAGTTTTCGCCTATGTAATGTATAAAATTATTCTTAATGAATCAGTCGTAGTTAACTATTTGGGACCAATTTTAAGGAAGGTTACATTCTGGTCTAACAGTGTCGTGTGCAAATTTGCAATACAGACTTTTTTGTGTTTTTGGTACTATAGGATCGAGTTTTGTAGAATTTATTTTATTTAGTGTCATGCTCCTGGATTATTCAGACTCAGAATTGTAACTATTACTACAGCCTTTATCAGCCATTTATTTTACTGCAGACTTATCAAACTTATTTATTTACTGCAGATTTTATCAAAGGCATGAATTAACTCAATTCATGGCAGCAATAATAAAAAGAAAAAAATGAATAATTGATGGATGAACTGACAGACATTTTATGTAAACAGGCAAAATCTCTGCATTTGATGATGATGGCCATGTGTTTTCGCCGATCATAACTGGTTCAAGCTCCTTTGAGATCAATATGACTTCTGCCAAATCAAATGTGCCGGCATAATGTAAGTGTCTTACACGAGAAACTATTAAAACAGTTTTCGCCTATGTAATGTATAAAATGAATCTTAATTAAGCAGTAGTTAACTATTCAGGACCAATTTTAAGGAATATTTGCAATACAGAATTTTTTATGTTTTTGGTGCTATTGGATCGAGTCTTGTACAATAAGCCAAGATTAATTTATTTATGTGGGGTAATGCTCCTGGATCAGACTCAGAATTGTAACTATTACTATAGCCTTTACTGCAGACTTATCAAACTTATTTATTTACTGCAGATTTGATCAAAGCCAAATACTGCCCAAAAGGGGATACTGAAAGAAGAGAGACAGGCTAATACAAGGTTAGATTCAATCTTTATATTCTTCCCCATTTTCGTTTTCCTGTTATTGTTTTAATTTTTATATTCTCAGATCATCAAAGGTTTCTGAAAGCAAAGACCAGTCAGTGGGTTGAAAAAAGTGAAGAACATTGATCCAAAAATTGACTATTGAATAATCTTGATTGCTCAATAAATCAGTTACAAATGTGCGAGCGAATCCAACACACCAGATGAAGATGAAGAAGAAACTGCAATAACAACTGTTGTAGACTATTCAACGAAAAACGGAAGGGGTAGAGGAGCGCTTCCTGGACTCCAAAGTTTGATTTAGATAGAGGTGCTCTTTGGATGGGAAACTTAAATACCAAAAATCAAAGAAAGGGGAATTCCAAGGCACTCTCAATTGAAAAAGTTAAAAAGCCTTTATTCTTATGGCTTGGTCAAGTAAACCATCTAAAAAATGATTGGTGGACTGTTAGTTCATAAGAAACTCAGTTTGTTTGAGATCTGTTTAAACTCCCAGAAGAAGGCATGTAGCCGAAACGCGTTGGAGTTTTTTAGATGGTTTACTTGACCAAGCCATAAGAATAAAGGCTTTTTAACTTTTTCAATTGAGAGTGCCTTGGAATTCCCCTTTCTTTGATTTTTTGTTGTAGACTATTGTCTGGCATTATGTACTTAAACAGTTTAAAAAAAAAAAAAAAAAAAAAAAATTGATTGGTGATGGAGTTTTAATTTTTGTATCGAGAACCAAGTATATTGTACAAGTAAGAAGAAGAAACCAAACTGGCCATATAATAAACAATGGCAAAGTTTGTATTCCTTAAAAAACAGGCAATGTTTGAGAACCCTAATATTGGTGTAATCTCTGCGAGGTCTCAACCACAAACACAAAACTTTGTGCGGGGTGATACGGTCATAGCTTTACTAAAGGAAAATATTATGGAAGTAATTTTCAAACTGTAATTATATTAATATTATGGTTTTCATGTTGATTTAAAGTTTTTGTTATTAACTATTACCTTTACTTCAACATCCAGCACAAAATGTTGTTCAAAAATTGTTCTCTGACCCCAAATAAACAGATAATGGTGTGTTCACAATCTATAATTAGATATAATTATCCTGATTAGTATGTTGTAAATAGCTGTCCTTAAATGTTTGGATGTATTTTTACACGACAACATATTTTGTCACACCGTAGTGATGCAAATTGCCATACTCTTGTAAAGTCTATGGTCAAACTTTAAAACATAATCTTTATACATGAATTCAAAATTCTAAGAAATCACTACGAAAACAGGGGTGAAAAGCACCGTTTATAATAATTACACAAAGTATTAACGCAAAAAGTGCATGCTGTTTTACACTTAAACTATTACAACAGAATCACATCTGACTATGCAGATCAAATTGCACAAACGTAAATTCTAGTGATCAACTTGCTAAAAAGTAAATACAACATGAGCCATACAGAAAAGCCATACACTTGTGATCAGTTTTGTATGTTTGTAATTGACATTTATGTACTAGTCAATTAGACCGTTTACATCTTGCTTCTTTTTGTTTTTGCACAGTTTGCAAAAACTATAGTCTCCGAGCGTGGTCAAACATATAGGAATTTATGAAAAAACATAAACAGATATTTCTACATGAGATATTTCTTTTAGAACATCTTTCAGCTATGTCTACGAAACATCGACATGAAAGATGAGTATTGCTGTTTTTCTGGTACCTATAAAAACTATTATACTGCAAACTCGTCTAGCTATTGCCCATTTCACAGCACAGTCATAGATACACAGTTATTTTATGTATGTGGCTAAACATCGGTTAAGCTAATGAATTACCGTTGATATTTTTACGTGAAAGGCGGAATGATTCATTTTTTATTCCGTCTACACCGATACTTTGACACAAGAGTTTTAGCCAGGGGTCTTTTAGGCCTGATCCAGAAACTTACTATACTATTTAAATGAATACCGTGGTTTAATGCATACCAAGCGTTGTATACAAGCAAAGAGATGCCGTCCTACGTTCCTAAATGTAGGAAACATTGTTTTCCTGACAAAGACAAATATTTTCTCTTAATCCAGTAATGATATTTTCATTAAAGATTAAGAGGTTAAAAAAGGGGGGTGAATTGTGCGCAACAAGTTCTGTAAAAAGCATTTAGAAAGTAAGGCTTTAAGTTAACTTTACCAAATATTAAGTTCAGTTAGGCTATAGAACTTTAGCACATTGAGTTTAAATTAAAACACGTCATTACCGAATTGAGGGTTGTTTAATATTTATCAAGCACCCGCACTTGGTGAGATTATTCAGAAAAAGCGACAAAAGTAATTTTCTGATAAATCATCGTACACGGAAGCACTGTGTTGTGTTGTAACCCCAGATTTTGAGGGTCGCTTAGAGAAAGATGTCTTTGTATTTTTAAAAACATAGATAGATCTACGACCTACATAGATGTTTTACACGAAAAAAATATTTCAGAGATCCTTGTGCGGTATTCTGTATTCGCATTCGCATAAAGGGTTAAAATATAAAATATACATTTAAGAGATATTTAAAAACTATGATGGTATAATAATATAATGTGGTTTAAACCATCATTTTATTAAAATCTAGAAAATTCATGCGAATACTGTCGTATATGAACAAAGAGAAGACCTAGAGTTCGCTAACATTACAGCTAACTGTAGGAAACAGATATCCATGGGGTGAAAGTGTAAAGAAGACACCATACAAAATACGATAAGGGTTACGATAGTGTTGTTGAAAATGAAACCGTGGTAAACAATTTAAGAACACTGGCGCTGTTAAACATGCTGTTCAATAACAATGTTCACTATAAACAAGAATCCGACTCTAATGCGACTGAGCGTGTTTCATATATAACTGTACATAGTTAGATATAATTTATCTAACAATTGATATTTACGATGTTAAAAAATTTGATGAGGCCAAAAACTGCTTACCACATGTTTTCATAACTTACTGCTTACCGCCTGTTTTCTGGATCAGGCCTAAAAGACCCCTGGCTAAAACTCTTGTGTCAAAGTATCGGTGTAGACGGAATAAAAAATGAATCATTCCGCCTTTCACGTAAAAATATGAACGGTAATTCATTAGCTTAACCGATGTTTAGCCACATACATAAAATAACTGTGTATCTATGACTGTGCTGCGAAATGGGCAATAGCTAGACGAGTTTGCAGTATAATAGTTTTATAGGTACCAGAAAAACAGCAATACTCATCTTTCATGTCGATGCTGAAAGATGTTCTAAAAGAAATATCTCATGTAGAAATATCTGTTTATGTTTTTTCATAAATTCCTATATGTTTGACCACGCTCGGAGACTATAGTTTTTGCAAACTGTACAAAAACAAAAAGAAGCAAGATGTAAACGGTCTAATTGACTAGTACATAAATGTCAATTACAAACATACAAAACTGATCACAAGTGTATGGCTTTTCTGTATGGCTCATGTTGTATTTACTTTTTAGCAAGTTGATCACTAGAATTTACGTTTGTGCAATTTGATCTGCATAGTCAGATGTGATTCTGTTGTAATAGTTTAAGTGTAAAACAGCATGCACTTTTTGCGTTAATACTTTGTGTAATTATTATAAACGGTGCTTTTCACCCCTGTTTTCGTAGTGATTTCTTAGAATTTTGAATTCATGTATAAAGATTATGTTTTAAAGTTTGACCATAGACTTTACAAGAGTATGGCAATTTGCATCACTACGGTGTGACAAAATATGTTGTCGTGTAAAAATACATCCAAACATTTAAGGACAGCTATTTACAACATACTAATCAGGATAATTATATCTAATTATAGATTGTGAACACACCATTATCTGTTTATTTGGGGTCAGAGAACAATTTTTGAACAACATTTTGTGCTGGATGTTGAAGTAAAGGTAATAGTTAATAACAAAAACTTTAAATCAACATGAAAACCATAATATTAATATAATTACAGTTTGAAAATTACTTCCATAATATTTTCCTTTAGTAAAGCTATGACCGTATCACCCCGCACAAAGTTTTGTGTTTGTGGTTGAGACCTCGCAGAGATTACACCAATATTAGGGTTCTCAAACATTGCCTGTTTTTTAAGGAATACAAACTTTGCCATTGTTTATTATATGGCCAGTTTGGTTTCTTCTTCTTACTTGTACAATATACTTGGTTCTCGATACAAAAATTAAAACTCCATCACCAATCAATTTTTTTTTTTTTTTTTTTTTTAAACTGTTTAAGTACATAATGCCAGACAATAGTCTACAACAGTTGTTATTGCAGTTTCTTCTTCATCTTCATCTGGTGTGTTGGATTCGCTCGCACATTTGTAACTGATTTATTGAGCAATCAAGATTATTCAATAGTCAATTTTTGGATCAATGTTCTTCACTTTTTTCAACCCACTGACTGGTCTTTGCTTTCAGAAACCTTTGATGATCTGAGAATATAAAAATTAAAACAATAACAGGAAAACGAAAATGGGGAAGAATATAAAGATTGAATCTAACCTTGTATTAGCCTGTCTCTCTTCTTTCAGTATCCCCTTTTGGGCAGTATTTGGCTTTGATCAAATCTGCAGTAAATAAATAAGTTTGATAAGTCTGCAGTAAAGGCTATAGTAATAGTTACAATTCTGAGTCTGATCCAGGAGCATTACCCCACATAAATAAATTAATCTTGGCTTATTGTACAAGACTCGATCCAATAGCACCAAAAACATAAAAAATTCTGTATTGCAAATATTCCTTAAAATTGGTCCTGAATAGTTAACTACTGCTTAATTAAGATTCATTTTATACATTACATAGGCGAAAACTGTTTTAATAGTTTCTCGTGTAAGACACTTACATTATGCCGGCACATTTGATTTGGCAGAAGTCATATTGATCTCAAAGGAGCTTGAACCAGTTATGATCGGCGAAAACACATGGCCATCATCATCAAATGCAGAGATTTTGCCTGTTTACATAAAATGTCTGTCAGTTCATCCATCAATTATTCATTTTTTCTTCTTTTATTATTGCTGCCATGAATTGAGTTAATTCATGCCTTTGATAAAATCTGCAGTAAATAAATAAGTTTGATAAGTCTGCAGTAAAATAAATGGCTGATAAAGGCTGTAGTAATAGTTACAATTCTGAGTCTGAATAATCCAGGAGCATGACACTAAATAAAATAAATTCTACAAAACTCGATCCTATAGTACCAAAAACACAAAAAAGTCTGTATTGCAAATTTGCACACGACACTGTTAGACCAGAATGTAACCTTCCTTAAAATTGGTCCCAAATAGTTAACTACGACTGATTCATTAAGAATAATTTTTATAATTACATAGGCGAAAACTGTTTTAATAGTTTCTTGTGTATTACACTTACAATATGCCGGCACATTTGGTTTGCCAGAAGTCATATTGATCTCAAAGGAGCCAAGAGTTAAACCAGTTATGATCGGCGAAAACACATGGCCATCATCAGATGCAGAGATTTTGCCTGTTTACATAAAATATCTGTCAGTTCATCCGTCAATTATTCATTATACATAGAGTGCAACATTGCCTCCCCCTTTTTTCATTCTTATTTCCCATAGTGATTTAAAATATATATATTTATATATAAATATGCATATGCAAGCTTATACAAACATTTCAGTATTTTGAGAGGGTAGGGAGATTTTGTCATGTACAGTGCTTCATGGGAGTGGGGCAGAGCTATTTTGGAGTGTGTTGCTTTTTAAAAACTATGTTTGACATAATTTTCACTACAGCATCATGCCTCATGGGTAATGTAGTTTTCAGCAGGAGTGAATAAGCTGAAGGCTTTATCAGAAGCAAATACCATGTATTAACAACCTCTTAGCTCACTGTAGGTCTGTCTTTAAAATTAATTTCCGTATGGAGAAAGTAAATGTTTTTACTTCCAGAAACCGTCTGTTGCACTCTCATTAAAAATAAAATATAAACCACACTAACATGTTACTTGAATGCCTGATTGTCCTGCAGTGTTTGCTGTCTCTAGAGAGAGAGAGAGAGAGAGAGAGAGAGAGAGAGAGAGAGAGAGAGAGAGAGAGAGAGAGAGAGAGAGAGAGAGAGAGCATGTTATTTTAAATGACAATGAAAAGCGCTAGCCTATATAAATAGTTTTGACTTGACTTTTATATGTTTTGCTTATCACACTGTGATAGTGTCATTCATATAGCTTACATGTTAAACAATTTATCATGCAAATTGCTAAAAGTTAAAATCAAAGACGGAGTAAAAGAAGAATTAAAAAGTAGCCTAGCAAAATTTAAAAAGCAAGTAACTGAAGAGGAATAAAATAGGCCTATGCACATATTAGCATGTCTGACTAAAATAATCTAAATAAGATTTAAAACTGAATAAAAACCAAAACATTTATTTTAAGGTCTTTTATGGAAACCTTAAATAAACGATGCTGCAGATTTTAGTTACATCAGATAAAAAATACAAAAGTTAAAACAACATAGCATAATGCAAAATAAACATTGGTGTAAAACAGACATATTAAACTGATAGTTTTGTGATATGGTTTAAAACTATAGCATAATGAGCATAAACAATGTTGTACATTTTTAAAATCATACTTTATGATAAATTAATATAGTAGAGACATTTAATATCTGTATCATAATGCAATCCCCCCATATTTTAAAATCATACTTTGATAAATTAAAATAGTAGATACATTTTAATATCTGTATCACCAATATCATAATAATGTACCATGTCTAAAAAAATCATACTTTAACCAATTAATATCTGCATCACAGCAATATCATAATGCAACCCTAACATATTTAAAAATCATGCTTGGATCAATTAATATCTGTATCACCAATATCATAATAATGTACCATGTCTAACCAATTAATATAGTAGATAAAAATATCTACATCACATCAATGTCATAATACAATGTCCTATGTTTAAAAAAAATCATATCTACTGTTTCTACATGGGGCGAAAAACATCATTGCATGATACAGATAAACAGCAATAGTATATTATAGAAATAGAAACTACTTACTGTTTTGCATTTTTGATGAGATGTGGAGAGAAGAGAGGGTGCAAAAGTTTTTTGGTCCAGGGGTATGGCACACGTTTATAGCCTTTTACAGTAAGAGCCTGTGGAAAACTATGGGGAAACGGCAGAGCTGTGTGTCCACTAGATTCTTTCAGTACTCTATGAAGTGTTTAGGTTCAAGACCAATTCGCATTCCCAGGGGGTAGGCAGACCTTTAGATTATACGAGCGCCATATATCACTGACAACTGTCACTCCTGAAAATAAGTCCTATGGATTAAAAGTAATTTATCACCGGTGGTACAAAAACTGTTTGTCACGCACACTGTCCATGCTGGCAGACACTACCTGTGTGATTTTTTTCTTCAACTCTGTAAAACATGCAAGATGTATTTATTTATTTATTTTGAAATAATTAGTTCAGTAAGACATTTTTATTTTGTATTATATATTTTTATTTTATATTATTTATATAATTTTAAATTAACACAATGCTTTTTCAACTTTAGTCAGATAAAATTCCAGCGGCCCCAGCAATGTGGGAGTGTAAAACTTTAAAGATTTATTTAAGACAATCTTTTCATTTTAAAATAGCATATTTAAACTTTTACGATTATGCTTTGAAATAAATTCTTATATCTATACTAATGTCCTATAGCCACCATATGTAGAAACATGTTTAGACTATGTTCTCTTGGCAAAACAGGAGTGACATAATGTAATAGAGAGAGAGAGAGAGAGAGAGAGAGAGAGAGAGAGAGAGAGAGAGAGAGAGAGAGAGGAGAGAGAGAGAGAGAGAGAGAGGAGAGAGAGAGAGAGAGAGAGAGAGAGAGAGAGAGGAGAGAGAGAGAGAGAGAGAGGGAGAGAGAGAGAGAGAGAGAGAGAGAGAATCACTCTTCATCTTATGCATCTTAACCATTCATAGGCTGTATGGACATCTGAGATAGGAGCTATAATTCAACTCGATGAAAATGAAAACTGTATTTATTTCATCTAAAATAATTGAATCAGTAAATTTTGTTTGATATTTATTTTTAAAATGAACGATTAAAGCATTTAATTTATATACTTTCAAAGAACAGCATGTTTTTCAACTTTAGTTAGTGTTAAATATTTTATTTATATTTCATTTATATACTTTGCGAGATCAATGTTTTTTAACTCTAGTTAGTGTTAAATGTTATATTTTGTATATGACTTTTCAACTTTTTTGGGAGATATACACATATTACCCAATAATTTATATTTCATTTATATACTTTTAAATGACTTTTCAACTTTTTGTGAGATATACATATTACCCTCACTGCCACTGTGTGCGCTCAGCAATGAGCTCAGGAATGCGGAGGCTGCTACCAGCGTTTTGATTTATTTGACAGTGAATTACTATAGCCATGTAACAGGCACACGCACACACATAGACAGAGGCCCTTAAACTCATGCACTATGAGTATGAGAAAGAGAATCACTTACCGAGTCTTTTCGTACACTGTATGAAAATTCATGTGTTAGGAACTACTTCTTCAACTCTTCAACAATTTTTGGAATTATTGGTTCAGTAAATTTCTAGTCAGATATTTTATTTTATATTTTTTAATTTATATTTCATTTATTTACTTTTAAAGATTAATGTTTTTTCAACTCTAGTTAAACATTTAATTTATATTTTATTGATTACTTTTAAAGATGAACATTTAAATGAACAGAATCTTTTTTCAGTTTTTGTATATGACTTTATATACTTTTTGTGAGATAATCCCAAAGCGTCCTCAGCAATGCGCTCATGAACGTGGACGGTGGGAGGGATCGTGTGACAGGCACACGCACACACATAGACAGAGGCCCCTTTGAACTCAGAGACTGTCATACTATGAGAGAAAGAGAATCACTTACCGAGTCTTTTCGTACTCTGTATGAAAATACATGAGATGATTTTATTTTTTGCCATCCATTTCATAAAACGGTTATAGTTTCTTCAACTCTTCAACAATTTTTGGAATTATTGGTTCAGTAAATTTCTAGTCAGATATTTTATTTTATATTTTTTAATTTATATTTCATTGATTACTTTTAAAGATTAATGTTTTTTTTCAACTCTAGTTAGTGTTATATATTTTAATTAATATTTCATTGATTACTTTTAAAGCTCAATGGTTTTCAACTTTATATACTTTTAAATTAACAGAATCTTTTTGTGAGATAAACCCCAAAAGTGTCCTCAGCAATGCGCTCATGAACGTGGATGGTGGGAGGGATCGTGTGACACACATATATTGCCTATCAAAGTCAACTATCCACTTGATGTATAACCCTGCCGCCGGATCAAACTAAATGTCAACTTGATCTATCATGCTGGGATCCACTCGATCCATCATACCGGGATCCACTCGATCCATCATGTCAGGATCAAAGACAACTGACAACATGACACCCCAGATCAAAGTCAACTGGGTAAAATCAATTTAATCCATCATGTCAGGATCAAAGACAACTGTCAACACCGGATCAAAGACAACCGGGTAAACTTGATTGATCGTATCTGGGCAACACGCCAATACCTAGATCAAAGGACCAAGGGGCAAAGGTTAATCCTAGATCAAAGCAACTCCGGAGGGTCACCGGAAGGACAGGGGGCGGGGCAGGTCAAAGGTCATAAATCATTTTGACATTTGCCGTAGGCTAATAACTACTTCTGTATATTCAGCACTTCCACATAGTGTAAAAATACAGTAGTCCAATTCCAAAAGCCAAAAAGGTTACAGTAAAAAACTCTAATTGAAAAGTATGTTACACTCATGTTGCCCTACCAGTTCATTTATGTATAATTGTGAATTTTTTAATTAAAACAGAAAATTGTTTGGTCAAAAGTGACCGAAGAGCACCATGACAGTATGGACTTTTTTGGACTTGTAACATTTGTTGGAAAAATAAATAGGCTAAATAATTTTAATTATGCTATATAGAACTTTCAGTAACAATATTTCATATTAGCTTTTTTGTGCAATTATTTTAAACTTTAGATGCACAGGTCACAACAGTTTAAAATATAAGTGTGTGTGTGTGTGTGTGTGCATATATATATATACACCGGTATATACAAAGATATAAATCTAAAAACAGAAACTCTTATTCTCAACATAACAGAACATTCAAACAATCAAACAAACAATCAAACAGAAACAACAAAGACGCATAAACATGTATAAATACATGTATAAATATATATATTTATATATTTAATACATGTATAAACAAATATATATATATATATGTTTTTGACTTTACATTAGGCAATACAATTAATAAAAAGTTAAAATGATTATATTGGTCAAATTAAGACTATTGCATGTCTATATATAGGCTAGCCTACAGTATTTCTGCTCTTTGAAAGTAAAACACATAACCTCACATGCACAGGGTTCAGAAAAAATGTGTTGGTGTTGTTTTAGGGGTACAATATGTAAATGTATTGCCTTTCATGTCCATTTATAGTCTTTATACATCAGCTTGGATACTTGCATGGCTAAAAAACGGCTAATTTCAAGACGTTGACGTCACGTCAGGTCGTCACGTGGGTCAACCCGCTCGGTCAGACGCTCAAAAGTACAACACGCTCGGATAGACGTTCGGTCGGTCGATCGGTCGTTCGAATGTTTGATTTTGGCACGGAAAACGCGCCATAGCGGACGGAGAAGCTGAAGTGCTCCTACTGCGAGAAGGTGAGGCATGTGTCGGTGGCACGCGACAGTGAGGAGGAGGAGGAAGATCACCATCAGCAGCAGTACATTTGGCTGGCCTACAGTCCAAAAGTTCTGATGAGCCTCGCCCCTGCTGTTAGACGGATGTTCCCCGCATTCTGTGTGGGAAGTGTGCCATCGACAGAGGAGTGGTGACTCTGCTGAGCGACCGCCTCAACACCGTGTCGATGAGCAAGGTGCAGCGGCTTCTGAAACAGGGCCACGACGAGTGGTACATCGAGCGGCGTGACCTGTACCAGACTCTGCTGTACGACGCCCACACAGCTGGCTCTTCGTCGACGGCAGCCTCATCCTCCTCGCAGAAGGGCATCCTCGCCTTCGCCAAACCTGCAGGGACGTACACACCTCCCATTCCCCAGTCTCCTCTTCCATCTGCCCGGGTGCTGAGGCGAGCACACCTCATCATGGAGATGGAGAAGATGCCAGTGTACCGCAGCGAGATCCTCAGAATGACTGGAGAAATCCTCTGCATAGATGGCACAAGAAAGGTATGCATGCAGCCTGCAGTAAAAAAAAAAAATACAGATGTGTCTTAACTAGTGACATTAATGTAATGTAATAATGTGTATGTTTTGATTTGGTCTGTTTTATGACAGGTCCTGAAGAAGATCTACGGGGACGGCCAGGGCACGATACAGTACCTCACCAGCATCCTGAATGAGTGGGGTCAGTTCTTGACGACGGTGGTGGTGGCAGCTGAGTCCGAGAGCTGCTATGCACGCATGGCCAGGGGTCTTGTGGCTCGGTTCGAGCGTGCGAACGCTCCAGCCCCGAGAGTGATTTATGCCGACAACAACTGCTGCCGGTACATTTTAATTGAATTAATTCCATCGTAGCATAATGATATTTCATCATAGTGTAATGATATTTCAAATAATAATTCAGATAATTCAAATCACACATGACAAGTTATTTAATGAAACACTATTGCATAGATACTTGTAGATGCATGCTATTTTTTCTGTGTCATTTCAGTGACAGTGGCTCATCGTTCCTTGAGACCCTCTTCAGTGACTGGGTGCAGAGGGGTGCTGTGGTCTGTCTGGACATCCGCCACTGGCTGCACCGCTGGGATGCTGTGGTCATCAAACAGAGCCACGCCAAGTACGGGGTATTCATGAGTGCCATGGCAGGGGCGGTGTTGGCCTACAATAAGGGGGACATGATGCTCTTGGTCCAGGCAGTGCGGAAGGGCAACGAGGAACTGTACGGCAACCACACTGACCAACAGATGCTCGCCTTCCTCAAGTCGTCTCAGATCAACAGCTATGTCAGGCGCATAACGAGGGGTGTTGAGGTAACTATTTGTAATAAGTTTGTAATAGAAACGCATCATGTGTAATAAAGCTGTTATATGAATAACATTTCTAATTATACCTTTCCCACCTGTGTGTTAAAGGAGACCGCTGCGACTGTGGACTCCATCCTTGATGAGTTCAAGGGACCAGCAGGCCTTGACATCGACGGGATCCCCTTGTTCAAATCCTCAGACGCCGTTGATGCACATTGGGCGACGGCAAGCAAGCACCTCGGATGCATGCAGGCGAGTTTATTTGTGAATGGGTCAAGACAGATACAAGTATGGCCATGTATAGACACATTTAGACAAAACTGGATGGGCCAGAGTAATCATGAACCTCGTACTGTTTTGTGTGTTGCAGGACCCCCTGGTGTTCCGCTGTACGTGGCAGTGAGGACGGTGGTGCTGAACGGTGTGCAGCTGCAGAGGTACAGATGCCGGCGTGGCAGCAATTCTTTGGAAGGTCTGCATTCCCATCTAGTCAACGCCATACCATCTAACAGATGCGGCATCATGCCATTCCAAGTGACTAATGAAAACAAAAGGCTTTGTCAACATCGTCAATTGTTTGTAAAAAAAAATATGTTTATTAGATTTTTTCAAGAATGTTATGTACAAATAGGTTAAAAAACATTATGCTTAAAGAAGGGCAACTTTCATTTTCAACTACAATAACGCCAGAAATGTGTTACATGCAATGTGTTTCAGGTGTACCTGATCGCCTTCGCCGTACAGTGGAACACCAGGATGGAGTCCCTTCGCGTCGACGGAGGTCATGGTCGCCAGACGAGCTGCGTGGACGCTGCGAGGATTCAGCGAATGAATCGGCAGGCGGAGCTGCTCTTTGGCAAGGAGCACGTCTTTGAACCTAACTTCGCTGCTCCTCTGCCATACCCTGACGACTACAACCATCCAGACGAGGAGGAGCTGCTTGGCGTGGAGTATGGCATGTGCCAGTCCACTGCATTCGAATTCCAATGCAAGGCACTACTACGCGCAGAAAGGTACAGCATTTTTCATCACACAACAATATATACTAAAATCACCTGCCCGCTAACTGTCTGCTGACCTTGTACTCATCACTACTAATCACAATGTAACTTAACACAATGTAATGTTTTTCAGCTGAGGAGGAGCAGTGTAGGAAGGACGAGGGGGAGGAGGAGGAGGGGAAAGGGGAGTCCGCTGCTGAGGAGAGTGGCGAGGAAGAGGAGGACGAGCAGGCTGACGAGGGTGTCGGAGGCATGTCGGAGGAGGACCCCATAGACCACGTCTGTGAGAAGCATGTCGTCCTCACTCAGGCAGAGCAGGTGGAGGAAGAGGATGACCCCACTTTGCAGGATGTCCTGGCCAGCCAACGCCATCTCCATCTGCCAGGGATAGAGGAAGTGGAGGCCCTTGCATCGCTTCTCCTCCAGCTGGCAGACGACAGCGACCACCACCACCTCGTGCCCGCCGTGCTGAGGCAGCAAATTGCCACGGCTGCTGCTGCTCTCCACGACCACGACCGGTCCGGCGCCATCTTCGTCAAGAAGTACGAGTCCAGGTGGGGCTACACACTCTTTGGTCGTTGCCTCGGAGCCGACACGCCAGAGACCAGCGCAGCCTAGAAGACCAAGTTTGGCTGGATGAGGTACCCCCAAGCAGCGCAGGTGACCGAGGAGAGCCGTCTTCTGTACCTCCTGATTAAGATGCTGCAGCACCATCCCACCTGCAGCAAATTCCACTCGTCTCCCAGCAAGCTGACCTCATCCATCAAAGGCCAGTACAAGAGGATTGCCGACAGAGTGAGGGACGACCCGGTCGTGGGCAGCCTCGCCATCCCGCTGCCCAACATAAACGTCAAGTCCATCAGCAACTTTTTCAGGAGGGAGGAGAAGATGGCCAACTTCAGGGCAACGGTCAGGCCAAGAGTGAAGACTCATCGGAATGTTCTGTCAGGCCAACCAATGCCTGATGCCCCTGCTCTGCCGTCGTCACTGCCACCACCAGATAGACCTCAGGTGCAGTACCAGGAGCCTCACCATGTCGCTGGCAAAAGGCGTGGGGAAAAGCGGAGGTAAGCTCTTCGCTCACTTTATCCATTTATTTTTTTGTGTAGAGTAAAATGTTAATGCACACCCATACTTATAAGGTTCTCACCACTAAAGAGTCTCATTTATTATAAAAGATTTTATCAGATTTGTATTGCTATGAAGTTTTTTATATATATCTTTTCCCAATGAGCACACAGCACACTGGGAGCTGTACTGTATGACACTGTATTATTGTATATGATACTCACAGTATTGTGCTTGTGTGTTTTTTTTTCTTTTATATTTACAGGTTGGACTTTGAAGACCCACAGCCAGACTGTCAACCAGGGCCTTCAAACCGCTGTATCCAGCCCAAGCCTGCCACTGCATCCTACGTGCCATCTGCCGTGGCAAAAGCACCTGTCCTCCTGGTGCTGCCAACCCAACCACAGGCTCCATCAGTGAGGTTGCTGCCATCTGCCAACCCAGTCTTCCACCCTGTCCTCCCGCAGTGAAACCTGTTATGCCCAACAAGTCCAATAAGCCATGTGGGGCTTGCAAGGTGCCGCAGTGTGGGGGGCAGCGGAAGAAATACACCCCTTCCAAAGACAAGGTGGCTGGAAGCAGCCAGAAAATCTTCACCTTTTGTCCCTCCACCAATATGTCCACCACACCTGGCTTCGAATGTGTAACATACACCAGCTATGAACATTTTAAAACTGTGGTGGATGGGGAACTGGAGAAGAGGAGAACCACCCTCTAAACCTGTTGTGGGTTGCAATGACTGTCACACACACACACACCACACACACACACACACACACACACACACACACACACACACACACACACACACACACACACACACACACACACACACACACACACACACACACACACACACACACACCACACACACACACACACTGAGACACACACACACACACAATGATGTAAATAATGTGAAATTGTTTAAAAACGTTTTAAATGTTTATAATGTATATTTATTTAACTTATTTGTGTGTTGTTTTTTACATACATGTTTTAGTGTAATTCATGTGTTTCATACAAAATGTCCATTCATGTTTCATTCATACATATCTGTTACTACCTGAAATTACCTTTTGCATCAAGCATTTGGGATTCGTCACGTCATGTTTGATTTCACGTTTCATTCCTGTGGTGTCAATAAAATATTTTCATTGCATTTGAAAATGGCTCTGCTTGTTACCTGGTGTTAACATAATAATTCTATTTTTAAGTGTTTCATACTCGCTGTATATAAAAGGGTAATTTTTCATTCATGTGTTGCGATAGCTTAATCAAAGAATACTTACCAGTTATAAACTGCTTTACATACTAAAAAAATCCACTTGGATAACTTTTATAACATGTACCTATGTTGGAGTGCAACGCTTACCTTAAATTAAAACTTTACCTGAAATTAAGGGTCCAAAAAGATAAATAAGAATACTTACCTGTATTATACTTCCCTGAAACTAACTGGAGTGCAATGCTTACCTGAAATTAAAAGTTTACCTGAAATCAAGGGTCCAAAAAGATGAATAAGAATACTTACCCGTATTATACTTCCCTGAAACTAACTGCATTTCAGCAAAGGGGTTTGCACCTTTAAACTACAATTATTCACTCAAGCAGTTTAAGGGATTATACATCTTTCACAGAGATTTCAATCTATGAGTTTCAAATAGCTGAACTGGGGCTCGAACCTGTGATCTTATGAATGGGAAACAAGTGCTTTACTCGTCCGTCGCATCTTGCAGTACCAGGATCGTCCAGCAGGTGGCCCAGGATCGTGCTCATCCCAGGATCGAGGATAGGGACTTGGGGGGGTCATGGCCCATTCCCAGGCGGTCTCCCATCCAAGTACTAACCAGGCCCGACCCTGCTTAGCTTCCGAGATCGGACGAGATCGGGCGTGTTCAGGGTGGTATGGCCGTAAGCGAGAGACTCAGTCGATAGAGAGATATTTAAAGAAAGGGTCATGAAACCCCTCTCTTTCAGCTCAAGTCTAGCTCACATTTTGAGCTAGTAGTTATTTTTGAAAAATGCAACTTAAATGGGCGTGGATGGCTGTGAGAAGAAGGGAGGGAGTGGGTGTGGCATGGCAGGGGAGAGGGGGAACTGTCATCAGCCAGTGGCCAATGCATATCGACTGTCACTAAAAATCAGTGGCAAAACGTGAGGAAATGCTAGATTATTTATATAGCTGGCAAAGTTAAAGTCTAATGAAATACACTGACACTTTATTATTGTCCTTTCAAAATTAACTGAATGCCCTGCCACATATATTAGCTTACAGTAATCGTAATTCTATTTAAAACATATTAATGTAGGCTACATGTCTAATGATATGTCATTATAAAATATATAGTTGTTTATATACACACTATAAATGCATATATTTGAAAATAATTAATTGTCCGTTTAAAAAAAAAACATTCCGTGCATAGCCTAGATCTACGCACCCCCTGAACCCCAATGACATATATTTAATTACACAAATTAAGCATACAATTGAGGTATTATCGAAATATTTCAAATTTTCATAACGAGTGCTTATTTAACAAAAGGCAAGTAAAACGATCAGGGTTACATTTTAGACACACACCTCTGAAGGGATAGAAAAGTCCTCGGGACTTGGTACCGCATTACTCGCAAGACGCAACCTGCATTGGTCGTCAACAAGGCCGAAGTCCACCATTCTCCAGTTCTCGAAGCTCTCTCGAGAAACATGTTTGCTGCTCACATATAATTTAGATGTGTCCGCGATTTATGGCCAACTAACCGCCCGGAGCCGCAGTCTGTCCCTGGCAGCATCGCGGGGAAACATATTCAACGCACTTGAACTTCTGCACCACGAAAACAAACACTTGCGTCCCATGATTGGCTCTCTCATCTACTATGCAATGTCACGATATGTTTGACGTGTCTGTCCATAGACATCATATCTATGTGTCTGTCATTGGAAAGATCCACGTGGTGTCTTGAATAATTAAGAGACAGTGTCTTCTCATAGGATATGAAAACTCAGTCTCATTAATAATTATGAGACACCGATGAGTCATCAACGCACTAACAGTGCTCTGCCACGTCACAGCCCGTGACGTGGACACAATGAAGATTTTAAACCCGGAAGACGAAAATAGCGAAAAAAAAACTAAAATTTAACCATTTTCACCCTAATATTAAATCTAACAGATGCTAACATTGTCTTCAATGGTGTTCAACACACATACCTCTGTCAAAATCTCAGAAAATTTGGTTTAGGGTTTCATGACCCTTTAAAGAAGGACATCAGCAGCAGCAGCACCTCTACACATGACAATGAGTAGGCTAACTAAGATAAAAGAAGAATTAAAAAGAAAGAAAAATGCAAAAGTCAAGTTTACAGCGAGGGAATGTGAGTGGAAATTATTACCTTAATTTGTATGCATCCTAATGATATTGAATACAAATTTGTTTACATTACTGAATATAGGCTATTATTAGCTACAGTCCAATTAAATATGAGTCAATATCATTTGTTTGTTTGTTGTTTGTTTGTTTGTTTAATGATAGGCTATTTAATTTGAACATCTTAAATATTCAGATCTTGAACTCGTATTAAATCTATATATTAAATATAATTAAATAAACAAACAAGCATATGATATTGACAAATATTTAATTGAAATATAGCTCAGGGAACTAACACATTTGTATTATCATTAGGATGCATAACAATTGTAATACCTTCCACTTTCACTCACTGTAACCTTGACTTTTGCCTTTTTCTTTCTTTCTTTCTTTTTTTAAGAAAAAGGGACAAATTAACTTTTTTCTTAGTTACCTCAGTAAAAATTTCATGAAGCGAGAATATATAGCTATATATTTTTTTAAAAGTCTTTGAAAACACTTGATGGGGAAAGTGTGCCAATGCGGCCCGCCATGTGTAGAGGTGCTGCTGCTGGTGTCCTTCTTTAAATATCTCTCTATCGACTGAGTCTCTCGCTTACGGCCATACCACCCTGAACACGCCCGATCTCGTCCGATCTCGGAAGCTAAGCAGGGTCGGGCCTGGTTAGTACTTGGATGGGAGACCGCCTGGGAATACCAGGTGCTGTAAGCTTTTGCTTTATCTTTTCTGCTCAGATAAATCACTTCAACTAAAGTTTTTCCTTTATCCTTTCGATTTATTTTCTTACACTTTGCTTTCTCTCTGGCTTTTGTCTGCTATTAGTGCGGCAAAGGAAAAGCACAGCTCAGCCTCGTCATTCTTCCTTTCTCCTCCAGGAGGCGATCGAGTTGCTTTCTTTCTCTCTCTCAGCAACACTAAGCGCTACACTTTCTTCTGGAACCAGAAGTGACTAGATGATGTGGAGGTTGAACAAGTAGTTTTGAGAATTTCATTTCTGATCCGAGAAATGCACCAAAGCGACTGAGAAAAACTGCAATTAACATTGTGCAGGACAGTTAATGATGTCATCATGGCCATGGGTCGTATTAACTCATATTGGCCATTTCACACGGTTCGGGAACAGTGGTGTGTGAGTTTAAACTAGGCTATTATATTTTATATACATTACATTATATATAAGTAATTTAAAAAATTGAAACAATTCAAATTAAAACACTTAGCCTACTAAAGAAATCTATAGATAGGCCTATATCCCCCTCACAACTGCAGAGTAAAACAGTAATTAATAAAAGTAATAGTAAATGCGAACAACTGTTAGCATAAAATTTAAGGTAAAAATAACTGCCATTAAATAGTAGCCTATCTTACTATGCAGATAAACTGTTCATTCATTACATCACTTTACCTCTGTCTTTATCCCCTTTTATCATCTTCTCTTATTTTTGGCGCTGTATCTATCGCAGACTATAATACTAATTTATGCGTATTTAAATAAAAAAAAGTGTCATAAACTTAGAGTGCAAGAGTTAAACGATATATGTATGAACAATCATACATTAAACATGCTTAGTCACTCTTTGTATTTGTATTGCATATCCAGTTTTAATCTAATGAAACAGGATATATTTCCCGTCACTCAAACTCTTGAGTTCATTGAGCGCTTTGCTCTATTGTGATGTCACAGAACGTTCGCTGAGACAGTTAGCGCAGCGCTATCTTACAATTTGTAGCGAGTCGGCGAGTGATCGTGAGTACACTGCTTTTTATTCAGGGTTTGGAGATTTGAATTGTATTACATAATTGCATTACTCAGATTAGAATCTACTTAAACAATAGAATGTTATTGACTCGATGCAGATAATGAATAGGCATGATATACAGTGGTAATTTGTGTGCACAATTTAATTGGGTTTGATGTTTTTAATACAACGTTAGCTATTTGTTGATATGATCCCATACACAGATGATAACCTCCTATTCTTGATAATTAATGACACATTATTCTTTCAATCAACACAACACATGAAATCAACAAATGACCATTTTAAACATTTATGCAGAGGTGGAAAGAGTACTGAAAATTTGTACAAGTACAAGTAGTTGCTAAAATAATACTCAATTACAAGTAAAAGTACTGGTGTTAAAAATGTACTTAAGTAAAAGTACAAAGTACCCCTCTCAAAAACTACTCAAGTACTAATTACTTTTTAGCCTGTGGTATTTATTGAATTGTAAGGGGTATACAGTCAAAGACCCAGAACCTGATATGAAGAATGAAGACTCGTGGTCAGAATTATAAAAAATGAAAAAAAAAGTTTTACTGAAGATAGTTTGCAGTTTCGTCAGCAGAAGTCAGCTTCAATACTCACACAGTAGTTCGTAGGCCGCCTCACTTACAGTTACAAAGATATACCATTTCCAAGGTCTAAGCTACGTCATTGCTTACAGGTTGAATGATTCTCATTAGCTAAGAAATAGATAAACACAGTAATTTTCCACACATATACAGATAGACGGAAGCATATCTCCATCGATTATGCAGCTGACACTCGGACCCTGAAGTTAGGCACGTCATGACCTTCCGTCATGAAGCCGGGATAAATAAGCAAGCCCTGTTACTGCATTCAGATATCAAATACAGACATTAAAGAATACATGAAAAGAATATTTCAGTAATCTGGTATGGATCAATATGAATGGATCAAAGACGGGCAATTTGTGTTTTATACGAATAAACACACAGTACAGGAATTTTGACTGTTCAAAGAATGTCAAATGATTTTTAAACATGTATAAACAGTATAAACTGCAAACCAACAACTGGGCAAAGGCCTTAAACTCCAGGACATTTCACTTTCTGAACCTTTTGTTCAGTTTCAGCAGAAGCTGATTTTCAAAGTTCACAGAGTCTATCCGGCTTCGTTTGGATGTGAAAAGTAGACCAGCACAGCTAAAAAGCCGTTCACATGCAGCAGAGGCAGGCAGAGCTGTGTTTAACTTCAGAGACAGCTTCTTGATGGCTAGGAAGGAGTGAAGCAGCTCCATGTTGTCCGAGGCACTTGCAAGGTAACCATCAAGCTCAAATGGACTTTGCAACATTTTGGAGAGTGGTCTGGAGAAGAATTCGTCGTCATCAGATGACTCTCTTCGAAGTTCGCCCTCATTCGTTGAAGTTTCAAGATGTTGTTTCAAGTATGTCAAAGGTGTAATTTGAAAACAACTACTTCAATTTATGGGAGCATTTTTGTAAACCCACACTTAAAATGATCTAAATCACAACAAATTATACTTTAATAACAACCTTTTACATGCTGTAAATGTGCGCGTGTGAAATAACAATCTCTGTGTTGAGAACACTAGCCTTTATTGTAGCTTAGCACCCTATGCTTAGCACACACAGCTTATACACAACACAGACTCTGGTAACGTTCAACTCCCATTCCCCCGCCCCCTGACGTGATCACGTCATAGCCGTAACCATGGCAACTGTCAAAACGGCCTACATCCCCCTTCAGAAGTTAAGTGTCTCCCTCAAGGAACGTACGTAGTGACACATAGCGAACAAGGGCACAAGCTTGCACAGAGAGAAACTTCAATAAACTGTGGAATGAACATGTGGATAACGTATGCGCAGGGCATGCAGCACTATATTCAACTTCACATTTCCTTCCTATCCTACATTTATATATATGTTTTTTTATTTTTTTATTTGTTTTGTTTTTTTGGAGGAAGGTAAGAAAGAAAAGAGAAAAAAAAAAACAGAACCAGCAAAGCAAACAGTGTCCACAGTCTACATAGCCACCCGAAGAGGCTGTAATACGGGTGAAATGTTAATGCGCCTGCATGTCACAGAGCTGGTCTGTGATAAAGTCATCGTAGAGAGAGCTGGGTTTTGATATTCTCCCTGAGCGAGTAACAGTCAGAGGCCGTTGACCCTGTGCCATTTCTGGTTCCACAGCAACATGTCGTGGACTTGGCGAGGTGCGAGTTCAGTGGCAGCAGGCGGGTCCTTTGCTGAGGGGGCAGAGGCGTAGGTTTCAGGCGTTTGGAGTAGGCGGCGCCTGTTCCTGACATATGTGGCACCTCCAGCCTTGACCTGGTAACTGTTGGGTTGCGGTGCCTTTCCTATCACTGTCGCCAGTCTGTCGTAGCCTCTCTGTGTCTGCATTCTCACAGTCTGCCCAGGTTGCAGTGAAGTCAGCGGCCTAGCAGATTTGTCATAGTAGGCTTTTCTTCTCTGTCTCGCCTGTGTCAGGGCCGTCTGACTCTAAACATGTACCTCCACTTTAGGTGAATACATGGCCTTGGTCATGGGAATGAAGGACCTTGTGCGCCGGGAAAGCAGGCGCTGAGCTGGTGACGGCAGTCCCTCTCTGTGGCACTCCGTGGGTGGCAAAGTGGCGTTTAAACTTGGTTATCAGTGTGGCACTTGTAGTTCCAGGGAGCCGGTCTATCTCAAACCACACCGAGTAGGAGTCAACAAGCACCAATTGCTCTTTTCCCTCCCACTCAAACACGTCCGCTGCTGTAAGGGACCACGGTAGGTCAGGGACAACGTGTGGTTGGAGGGGCTCTTTGGGTTGGTGTGGCTTGAGAGCATTGCAGGTGCCACACTTGGAGACCTCCAAAGTATTTCAGCACGGGGAGACAAGGGTGAGGCTGGAGAGAGAGGCATAAAGGGACACCGTGGCTTCTCTGGAATGGCTGAATGGCTCAAGTAAGTGAGCATAATGTCACAGTTACACGCTGAATCCGCACCGCTGAATACACTCAAAGTGGATTTCTCAAGTTAGAGTGAAAACTGACTCTTATTTGATGCTTTCTGAATGTTTTTAGGGATCTCCTGGTGACCAAGGACCTGCCGGACCCTCTGGCCCTGGTGGACCTCGTGTAAGTAGCACATCACATATGAGGGATTTTATATGACCTCACTTAAATAATAGTCAAGCAAGTCACATTTATTTTTATAACGCTTAATACAATACAGATTGTTTCAATGTAGAAAATTAATCAATTAAGAAATGACTTCAATTTCCAAGCTCTACAGAAGACATTGTTATCCAGAGTTATTATCCAGTTAAATTTAGTTCCAGTTTTGTTCTCATCTTATAGTTGTCACAGGTGTGGTGTGGGAAGACAGGCTGAGGCAAACAAGCTCCAATTCAAACATTTACTAATAATTCCAACAATACAGGCACAGGGATGACAGGCAGAAGATTAACACACTCAACAAAACCAGGGGCACGTTCAAGATCACAACGGTGCGCAACGTTTTGTTACGGTTTCCGGGTTGAACGTCATGTTTCCTGGAAACGGCTTGCACCGGTGTGCAACGGGGTTTGAGATGCGTTTTCTCTTGTTTGGTGGGCGTGTCAGATCTGCAGTCCAATCAGCAGCAACATGTATATACAGCACGCGCTATTAAAGTGAACTCTCACAATGGAAGTAATTTACAAATGTGTTCGATACGCAACAACTGAGGATAGTAAAAGACATGTTTGTCGTAAGTATTATTGTAAAAATATAGGATATCAACATAATGATACATGATGTAGTTGTTTATATTTTTAGCTTCATTTCAAGTGTTTGACATTTGGTAAATAAACAATGCATGTAAAGTGCTTTTCCTAAAAATGAGAAAGAAAATACAGGGTATTAATAAAACAGTATGAACAACAAATAAAGTCAGTATGTGAGGCTAAATAGATGTGTTTTATTCTTTATTAGGTAAGATGTGCTTCCATTTCAGTTTCCACAAATCCCTTCACTCGATTGGGATGTTCTCTTGTGTTCTGGGCGGCAAGTGCAGTAACTGTAACATCGGGCATATTTTGTAGTGTTAAACACATATTTATACCGACTTCATCAGGCTCTGAAAATTCTTCACAAAGAACACAAAAGCCTTCTCAGCTGCCGTAGTTGCAACGCCTGCGTCATCACAACAGTGCGTTCAACGCGTCACCGTTTCTGTTTAAAAAACGTTCTGCAACGTTTTGTCGGCGCTGAACGCAGGCCAGGTAACATATACAAGAACCGACAAAGACAGACTGAACACAAGCAAACTAATTACAAGTACAAATGAACACTAACGAGGTGAAGACAGGTGACACAGATGATGATGATGATGAACAGGTGGATAATTGAGGGAGTGAGTTCAGGTGTGGAGACAAGAGGGATTCTGGGAAGTGTAGTGAAGACGAAGACAGGTGCAGACGAAGACTGTGACATTACTCCCCCCTCCCGGTAGGTGTGACCTCACGCCTTAGAACAGGGGTGGGAGGGTGGGCGCCCTGGAGGCTGAGGAGGGCGTGGTCTGGAGAAGGCCTCCAGGGCGGAGCAGGCTGAAGGCGAGGCCAGGGTGGAGCAGGACGTGGATGTGACCAAGGTGGAGCAGGCTGAGGGCATAGGCCAGGGCGGAGCAGGACATGGGCATGGCCAGGGCGGAGCAGGACATGGGCGTGGCCAGGGCGGTGCAGAGGGCGGAGCAGACCCTTCGAGTGGCCGTGGCGGTGACGTCCCTTCGGGTGGCCGTGGCGGTGAGGCCCCTTCGGGTGGCCGTGGCGGAGAGGCCCCTTCGGGTGGCCGTGGCGGAGAGGCCCCTTCGGGTGGCCGTGGCGGAGAGGCCCCTTCGGGTGGCCATGGGTCCTTGGGCGCCCACGGCGAGGGCCTATGGCCCCCCCCCAAAAAAATTAAAGGGGAGAGTGACAGAGTCATTATAAGTCTCTGGGCTGGACGGGACCAGCGGCAAAAGAATCTCTGGCTGGACGTGGCTGACGTGGAGCTCTGGCTGGACGTGGCTGACGTGGAGCTCTGGCTGGACGTGGCTGACGTGGAGCTCTGGCTGGACGGGACCAGCGGTGAAGGCTTGACTGGGCTGGACGGGACCAGCGGTGAAGGCTTGACTGGGCTGGACGGGACCCGCGGTGAAGGCTTGACTGGGCTGGACGGGACCAGCGGTGAAGGCTTGACTGGGCTGGACGGGACCAGCGGTGAAGGCTTGACTGGGCTGGACGGGACCAGCGGTGAAGGCTTGACTGGGCTGGACGGGACCAGCGGTGAAGTTTATAAGAAACACAGCAGTAATGACTTTATGAACTTCTTCACTTATAAGATTGATAATATCAGGGACAAAATTATAACTATGCAACCGTCTACTACAGTATCGCATCAGGGAGTATATTGTAGTCTCCGTGAGGAGCATTTTGATTCATTTGTTGCTATAGGAGAGGAAGAATTTTGCAAAATTGTTAATTCATCTAAATCGACAACTTGTATGCTAGACCCTATACGACTAAGCTACTGAAAGAGATGCTTCCAGAGGTCATAGATCCTCTTCTAGATATCATTAATTCATCTTTGTCATTAGGATACGTACCAAAAACCTTTAAGTTGGCTATGATTAAACCGCTTGTTAAAAAACCGCAACTTGATCCTACAGAATTAGTCAATTACAGGCCGATCTCGAATCTGCCTTTTCTGTCAAAGATACTAGAAAAAGCAGTATCCTCACAACTGTGTTCCTTTTTAGAAAGAAATAATATCTGCGAGGATTTTCAGTCCGGATTTAGACCGTACCATAGTACTGAGACTGCTCTCATTAAAGTCACAAATGATTTGCTCCTATCATCCGATCGTGGTTGTATCTCTCTATTAGCAGTGGTGGAATGTAACGAAGTAA
This sequence comes from Chrosomus eos, assembly GCA_036326025.1. Taxonomy (NCBI): domain Eukaryota; kingdom Metazoa; phylum Chordata; class Actinopteri; order Cypriniformes; family Leuciscidae; genus Chrosomus; species Chrosomus eos. The sequence goes on from CM070832.1 coordinate 34,702,859, forward strand.
AAATACTTCGTTACTTTACTTAAGTACATTTTTCACGGATCTGTACTTTACTTAAGTAGAATCAATAGTGCATACTTTTTACTTTTACTTCGTTACTTTTTGCAGCAATTATTATACTTTCTACTCCACTACATTTCTACAATGTTTCGTTACATTTTCGTTACATTTTCTGATCAGTTTTTCCCCCTGCCAAAACAGGGATTGAAAAAAATCTCCATTTTTTCGGTGCTGACGCGTTCATGAAACATGTAACTGTGGCGCTGCCAATAAAGCACCTAAAAGCTGTCACAAAGAACCAGCAAAATGATTATGAATATGTAAAATAAAACAAGGAGACATTTTAATTGTTTATTAATAAACAAGTGTCTCCTAGCTGTGTCAGCAGCAAAGATGAAGTTGACGATGCTGACGCGCGATCTTTCCAGTCAACTCGCCAGAGATAAATGAACATTTCATACGGATTACATGCAGAGAACAGTCGGTGTTCTTTCGGTTTGAATTGTTCTGTTTAAAAGACATTTCCTAGACATTTCAGGCTTTCTATATATATATAGGCTACGTCTCAGGTCTGTGAGGCAAGTACAGACCTGAGTTTCGGTTTATTTCTCCAGTTCATGCGCGCGCCTCCGACCTGATTATCTATTGTCTACTATATTTACTTATTTATTAAATTAATCCAGGCAATTGGTCGATGAAACATTGATTAAAATTAAGATACAATTAATACAAAACGAAATTTACTTTAAAGAAGGGCTTTCTATTTGAGATCTCTGTGAACGTTTTAAAGCAGTATTTTAGTGCCGACAAAAAATAAAATGAATATTTTATGTTCAGTGGAGAGCCAACCCTTCTTCATCCGATGTGTATATTACTTTTGTGCGCAGTGAAATTCACAGAATTACAAAAAAAAACATTTTGCTACCTAAAAGTTAAAGATTTTTTTGTTACGTCCGTTATGGATGTATATTTCCCTCCCTCATATTAAATATAAAACGCATCTGTCTGTAGACTGATATTTTTCTAATGTCTGGACTTCTTTATTAAGGGAATATTAATATATAAGTCTCAATTGGTATTAAATGCATTTTCTGAGAATTTATATTTCAAGTTTTTACTGCAAATTTCACATCCATAACTGGGATTGCCCAATTTTAACGAATTTATCCTCAACTAGTTTTGTAGGTCTACGTATTGTATAATGTTAACTTCAAATAAGGGGTGTGTCGTCTGCCTTCACGCCGCGACACAGGTTCGTGGATCTGAGAGTCGCGATTTCGGTATCATATTGTATATTGTTACAGCCCTAATTAGGCCTATTAGAATATAGACATTAAGATAATAAATTGTTATGCAAGTACTTTTGGTAACACTTTATTTGAAGGGGTGTGCATAAGACTGACATGACACTGTCATAAACATGACATAACACCTGTCATAAACATGAAGGAGTCTTTATGAATGTTTATGACTGTTGTCATTAAGTGTCATTCGGTAAATTATGACACTTTCAATGCAAAGTTGACATTGTTTAAAATGTCTTTGTTATGACAACTTGACATTACCCAAGACAAAAATGTCTTGATTATGACAACTTGAAATTAACAAAGACGGAAATGTCTTTGTTATGACAACTTGACATTAACCGAGAAATCATAACCTGTCAACCTGTGACAACTTTGGCCGTCATGACACCATTATAACTGTGTCATGAATATTACCTGTCCTCAAGTAAAGTGGAACACATTGTACTAGTTATAAAGATGTCATTAAGGGTTATTACACTGCAAAATGCTTGAAGTTTGATAATTAGACCTGTTATGACATATTTGTGACAGGTTGACAGGTTATGATTTCTTGGTTAATATTAAATTGTCATAACAAAGACATTTCTGTCTTTGTTAATGTCAAGTTGTCATAATCAAGACATTTTTGTCTTGGGTAATGTCAAGTTGTCATAACAAAGACATTTTTTGTCTTTGTTAATGTCAAGTTGTCATAACAAAGACATTTTAAACAATGTCAACTTTGCATTAACAGTGTCATAATTTACCGAATGACACTTAATGACAACAGTCATAAACATTCATAAAGACTCCTTCATGTTCATGACAGGTGTTATGTCATGTTTATGACAGTGTCATGTCAGTCTTATGCACACCCCTTCAAATAAAGTGTTACCGTACTTTTACTTTTAATACTTAAAGTACATTTAAAATCAGGTACTTTTTACTTTTTACTTAAGTAGGGTTTTCATTGTGGTACTTTTACTTTTACTAAAGTAAATATGTCTCTGGTTACTTGTACTTTTACTTAAGTACTGAGATTCAGTACTTCCTCCACCACTGTCTATTAGTGTTACTTGATCTTAGTGCGGCATTTGATACTATCGACCACAACATTCTTTTAAATAGACTAGAAAACTATGTTGGCATTAGCGGAATTGCACTAGCATGGTTTAAATCATACTTATCTGACCGATATCAGTTTGTAGCAGTAAATGAAGAGATGTCTTATCGATCACAAGTTCAGTATGGCGTACCACAAGGCTCAGTACTAGGACCGCTGCTCTTCACTCTGTACATGCTACCATTAGGAGATATAATTAGGAAATATGGAATTAGCTTTCACTGTTATGCTGATGATACTCAGCTGTATATTTCTTCAAAACCTAACGAAACTTACCAATTCACAAAATTAACGGAATGCATAGCTGATATAAAAAATTGGATGACCAGTAATTTCCTATTACTAAATTCTGAAAAAACAGAGATTCTAATCATTGGACAAAAAACTTCCTCACCTAATAACCTAGAATACTGTCTAACACTTGATGGCTGCTCTGTTAAGTCTTCGACGTTAGTTAGGAACCTGGGTGTGCTCTTTGATACCAATCTTTCATTTGAAAGTCACGTGTCTAGTATTTGTAAAACCGCATTTTTCCATCTTAAAAATATATCTAAATTACGTCATATGCTCTCACTGACAAATGCGGAACAATTAGTTCATGCGTTCATGACCTCAAGGCTAGATTATTGTAATGCTCTACTGGGTGGTTGCCCTGCACGCTTATTAAACAAACTACAGCTAGTTCAAAACGCAGCCGCTAGAGTTCTTACCAGAACCAGGAAGTATGACCATATTAGCCCGGTTCTGTCAACACTGCATTGGCTGCCTATTAAACATCGTATAAATTTTAAAATATTGCTGATTACTTACAAAGCACTAAATGGTTTAGCTCCCCAGTACTTGAGCGAGCTCTTAACGCATTATAGTCCTTCACGTCTATTGCGATCTCAAAATTCTGGCCAGTTGATAATACCTAAAATATCAAAATCGACTGCTGGCGGTAGATCCTTTTCCTATTTAGCACCAAAACTTTGGAACAATCTTCCTAACACGGTCCGGGAAGCAGATACAGTCTGTCAGTTTAAATCTAGACTAAAAACACATCTCTTTGGCTTAGCATACACATAACACATTATAGATTTCTATAATTCAATGTTAGGCTGCATAGATTAGATCAGCCGGAACCGGGAACACTTCCCATAATTCCTGATGTACTTTGTACATCATAAGAAGGATGGCGTCTACGCTAATATTAGTCTCTCTGTTTATCCCGAGGTTTACCGCAGACCGCCAGATCCAGGGCATATCCAGATCTGATGAAGGACCATCACATGGACACGTCGACACGCATTATCAGGGCTGTGAAGGCCCATGGACAACTCACCACTCATCTCCTCACCGGCCGGATGACCCAACCCAACCAGATGAACTGGATAATATCGTGAAAGTTCTGATCCCATCTGACTCCTGGCATTATGCTGCCTAACTCATAATCATACACTGTTCATTCGTTGGCCAAAGGAGGACTGGCCCCCCGACTGAGCCTGGGTTCTCCCAAGGTTTTTTTCTCCATTCTGTCACCTGATGGAGTTTTGGTTCCTTGCCACTGTTGCCTTCGCCTTTTGGCTTGCTTAGTTGGGGACATTTAATTTTCAATTGAACAATACTATTACAACATTGTTTTCCTGTTATCTCTGTAAAGCTGCTTTGAAACAATTTGTATTGTAAAAAGCGCTATATAAATAAAGGTGACTTGACTTGACTTGACTTGAAGGCTTGACTGGGCTGGACGGGACCAGCGGTGAAGGCTTGACTGGGCTGGACGGGACCAGCGGTGAAGGCTTGACTGGGCTGGACGGGACCAGCGATGAAGGCTTGACTGGGCTGGACGGGACCAGCGGTGAAATGGACTTTGGGCTGGATTCATGAACTGCCATGGATGCGTGTGCTGCCCACACACATAAAACAGCCACGGAACCCACAATGAGCACTGTGTCCTCCAGATCAGCATGGACAGTCTCTTTCTGGACGGTCTCCCGCTGGACGGCGGTCTCTGGCTGGACGGCGGTCTCTGGCTGGACGGCGGTCTCTGGCTGGACTGATGTTACCGTGAGGGATGAACCACAGACCCAAAGCGCCCTGTCCAGAAACTCCGAGAACGGTAGATGTAGGTCATCGAGCAGCAGTATCTGGGCTAAGGGATCATCCAAACCTTTCCAGAACCGCTGTTTAAGGAAATCTTCCTCCCAGTATACGTCCTGGTGCAGGTGAAGATATACCTCTGTGAATTCCTCCAGCGAGGCCCCATTTTGGTCAAAGAGGAAAGCCTCCATCTGGTCGTCCATTTTTGTGGTCGGTTCTTCTGTCACGGGTGTGGTGTGGAAAGAAGACAGGCTGAGGCAAACAAGCTCCAATTCAAACATTTACTAATAATTCCAACAATACAGGCACAGGGATGACAGGCAGAAGATTAACACACTCACAAAACCAGGTAACATATACAAGAACCGACAAAGACAGACTGAACACAAGCAAACTAAATACAAGTACAAATGAACACTAAACGAGGTGAAGGTAGGTGACACAGATGATGATGACGATGAACAGGTGGATAATTGAGGGAGTGAGTTCAGGTGTGGAGACAAGAGGGATTCTGGGAAGTGTAGTGAAGACGAAGACAGACAGGTGCAGACGAAGACTGTGACAATAGTGCATTAAATCTATCTATAAATTACAGGAACGTCTGTCTGTCTGTGTTTGTGTGTGTCTGTCTGTCTGTGTTTGTGTGTGTCTGTCTGTCTGTCTGTCTGTGTGTGTGTCTGTCTGTCTGTTATTCGCATATCTCTCGAACCGTTAGTTCTATTAATTTCAAACTTGCCAGGTGTCTTGCTACGGGCAGGAGTAAATGCAGTGCCAAGTTTGGCGTTGTTTGGATGAGAAATGCAAAAGATATTGTTAAATATACCTGTAAAAGAAGCACTCAGAAGGTTGTGGTTTAAAAATTAATATTCTTATACCTGTAAAAGATGCACTCAGGGGCCAGTTGCACTAAGAGGGCTTACACCTGGGGCCAGTTGCATAAACCTCTAAGACTAGTCTTACAAGTTAGACATCAAATTTGTTTCTTTTAGACTGTTCATAGCTTTTTTAAATCAGTTACATAAAAACGTAGATTGGCCTAATTTGATACCGAAAAGTAAGACAGACTGCCCCTGACTAACTGCTAGTGGGTCATACTAGAACTTAAGACACTGTCTTAACGTAATGGCTATGTTTATGCAACCGGCCCCTGGTCTTAAGTTAAGTAGGTCTTAACTCAGCATTCTAAAGGCCTCATTATGCTTCTGCGTCAACTCCACGGCGTAGCTACGGCGTCACTCCTACGGCGTCGTGGCCGTTTTATGGTTCTGCGTCAGGTTGCGTTGCATCGCGGTGCATCTGACCAATCACAGCCCTTGCGGTCTACATCGCCTCGACGCGTAGTTACAATTTTTTGGAGGTGCAGGTCGAGCTACGGCGTAGGGGTCGGAGAGGGGTTCGCGGCGATGCAGAGGGCTCTGCGGGGGTACGCCGTCGATTCGACGCAGAAGCATAAAACAGCCTTAAGTCCGACCTAATAGTTACGACTGTTGCACCATCCAGACTTAAGTCCTCTTCTCGCTAAGACCGGGCGTAAATCTTACGCCTAGTCAGTAGCAGGCGTAAAGTCAAAGTCTAGGCATATACTAGCGTTAATAGGCCTATCCGTTTTCCGACAGATAATGTTTCTATAGTAACCACTAAAAGCAAGTGATTGTTCATTGAATCGTTAAAATTATTTGTTTAAAACGGTCAAAAAATCTTCCTGTCTGTTGCATGGAGACTCTGGTACAGTTTCATTTTGAAATTCTCGTCAGCGTAATAAAGGGGAAACAAACAATATTCACAATATTGTGTCTAAAAAGTAACTCACATTAGCCATGTTTCCATCCACTTGTCAATCGAATTATCTGAAGTTCCAAGTTCGGTAAAAAAAAATGTCTCAGGTTACTATTGTAACCATAGTTCCCTGAGAACAGGGAACGAGACGATGCGTCGAAACGCTGCGGGAACGCCTTCTGCGTGAATGCGTCTGAAGCATCTATGCCAACTAGTCCAATGGAAAAAGGGAATGAGCGTCACGGGCGGGTGACGTCATGACCAGGAAAGGATAAGAGCACTTCCGCTGCTCGCCGGCATTTAGCTTCGACAGTGCCGAAGCAAGCCGATCGCAGGGACGCCAGAAGTATGGCAGAGGGACGCATCGTCTCGTTCCCTGTTCTCAGGGAACTATGGTTACAATAGTAACCTGAGACGTTGCCTTTATCGAAAAGGGAACTTCGAGATGCGTCGAAACGCTGCGGGAACGAGAATACCCAATGCGCCATAATTCAAGTACCTGAGTGTCAGACTGTTCAGCTAAGCACTAAGCACCTGAGAACCTGGGGCAGCATCCAGGTCCAGGCTGTAAAACCTCACGAATGTGAGCGGAGAGGACCAGCCCGCCGCATCACAAACGTCATGGAGAGAAACCCCATGCAGCAAGGCTTTAGAAGCCGCCATACTCATGGTCGAATGAGCTCGGACCACCAAAGGACAAGGCTGGCCCGAGTACTCATAAGCAAGTGAAATAGCCTCGACTATCCACTTACTGACTGACTGTTTTGAAGCAGGAAGACCTTTTTTAGGTGATCCAAAGCAAATAAATAGTTGATCGGACTTCCTGATTGAGGATGTCCGATGTACATATGTGTCCAATGCTCGCACTGGACACAACAAGTGCAGTCTTTCCTGGTCCGCAGTTGCAAACGGAGGAGGACAGAAAGCCTGCAGCACGATAGGCCTCGGAGTCAAGGTCGGCACCTTAGGGACGTATCCCTGTTTTGGATAAAGGAACGCCTTGACCATCCCCGGTGCAAATTCAAGGCAGGTGGGGGAGACCGAAAGAGCCTGAAGGTCACCAACTCTCTTGAGGGACGAAATAGCTAGGAGAAAGATGGTCTTAAGAGTAAGGAACTTCTCTGAGACTGAATCTAAGGGCTCGAATGGAGCCCTAGACAGGCCTACTAGAACTACAGTCAAATCCCAAGCTGGCACCTTAGTGCGAATTGCAGGCCTCAGCCTCAAAGTGCCACGAAGGAAACGTGTAATCAGGGGGTCTCGACCCAAAGATATACCTCCCACCATGGTATGGTAAGCCGCAATGGCTGCCACGTAAACTTTTAGTGTGGAAGGACATAAACCTGACACAAAGCGCTCCTGCAGGAACTCGATTACTGTGTTGACAGAACAATTAACCGGATCCCACTGATGTCGGTGACACCATAAGGAGAAAACTCTCCATTTAAGCGCATACAGTTTCCTCGTAGCTGGAGCTCTGGAGCTTAGGATGGTCTCAACAGCCTCAGCTGAAAGACCACTATCTACAAGTTGGGCCCCCTCAGAGGCCAAACCCAAAGATTCCATATCTCTGGCCGAGGGTGAAATATTGTGCCCCCGGCCTGAGACAGAAGGTCCCTCCTCAAAGGGATCTCCAATGGAGGCCCGTCTAGCAGAAGGATCAGGTCCGCAAACCAGATCCGACTTGGCCAGCGTGGTGCTACTAGCAGCAGGCTTATCCCACACTGACTCCTGGGAGCAGAGCAACAGGGGGAAAGGCGTACAGACGTAGCCTCGGCCACGTCTGCACCATGGCATCCAGCCCCAGGGGGGCCGGGTGAGTAAGTGAATACCAGAGGGGACAGTGCGTCGTGTTGTGAGACGCGAACAGGTCCACCTCTGCTCTGCCATATGCCTCCCAGATTTTCTCCACCGCCTCGGGGTGGAGTCTCCAGTCCCCTGGCCTCAGCTCCTGCCTCGACAGGATGTCTGCTCCTATATTCTGGTCCCCAGGAATATACACTGCCCTCAGGGAGAGTACCTTCCCCAGGGACCACAGGAGGATCTGGTGCGCCAGTTTGCAAAGCGGACGCGACCTCAGACCCCCCTGGCGGTTCAGATAAGAGACCACTGATGTGTTGTCTGTTCGAACGAGCACATGATGGCCTCTTAGGTCCGGAAGGAAATGTCTCAACGCATTGAAGACAGCCATCACCTCCAGGCAATTGATGTGCCACGAAAGATGATGGCTTTTCCACAGACCCTGAACCGAGCGGCCTTCCATTACCGCTCCCCAGCCGGTGAGGGAAGCATCTGTCGAGATAGTAGCTCGATGGCAAAGAGCTCCCAACACCGGGCCCTGGGTTAAGAACCAGTGTTTCCTCCATATCTCTAAGGCACGAAGGCATCGCCGCGTAACCTTGATCATACGGAGTGGGTTTCCCCTCGGGGAGAACCCTCTGGTCCTGAGCCACCACTGTAAAGGCCTCATGTACAGCAGGCCAAAAGGTATCACTTTGGACGCTGCTGCCAGTAGACCCAACAGTTTCTCGAACTGTTTTACAGTGCGTGACTGACCTAGCTTTAGCTCTTTGGTGGCTGCCAGGATAACAGCTACACGAACGGGCGATAGGCTGGCCCTCATCGTCACTGAATCCCATACCACACCAAGGAAAGTGGTTCTCAATACTGGAGAAAGCACACTCTTCTTGGTATTGAGCATCAACCCCAACATCTGCATAAGAGCGAGAACGACACCTCGGTGCCGAACCGCCAACTGCTCCGATTCCGCAGAATCAGCCAGTCACCGATGTAGTTCAGAATACGTACGCCCTGAAGCCCAAGGGGGCTAGAGCTGTATCCACGCATTTCGTGAACGTGATAAAGCTAGACCGAAAGGAAGAACCCGATATTGGTATTCTTTGCCCCCGAAAGAAAACCCTAGGAACTTCCTGTGCTGAGGGAGGATGGAGATATGGAAGTATGCATCCTTTAGATCTATCGTGACAAACCAGTCCTCGGATCTGATTTGGGTCACGATCTGCTTGAGGGTCAGCATCTTGAACTTGAGTTTCTGAACTGACCGATTCAACAGGCGAAGATCTAAAATGGGATGCAACCCTCCATCCTTTTTTGGAACAATGAAATAACGGCTGTAAAAACCCGACTCTCGGTCGAGTGAGTACACCTGTTCTATAGCCTCTTTTGCTAACAGGGCCCTTACTTCTTGCTCCATTACCAGAGCCTGCTCGGGATGCACCACTGTGGGTAGCACCCCGCTGTAACGAGGAGGACGAGAGCCAAACTGGATTCTGTATCCTTTCTCTACAATCTGCAGGACCCAATGAGAAATATTCGGCAGAAGCTTCCACGCTGCCAGAAAATTTACTAAGGGAACCAGCCTCTCGAGGCTGGTCTCTGGTGTTACTGAGAGAGCCAAATCTGGAGCCTGAAACATACCGGCAGGAACTACCTGACCTGACTGCTCTAAAACCCCCCTCAGAGGGCGCGAAACCGATGCTGTGCCGCAGCATAGCACCAGCGACTCGCTGGAGACCACTGCGCCCTGAAGCACCAGAGGTGGCAGGGTTGGCAGGAGGGTCTCGTGAGGACCCCGAAGTGGAACGGGCACCGTATAATGAGGTGAACACCGCTCCACTCCGGTCGGGGCTGTCCTCACAGGCCTGATGCCTAAGCATCAGGACCTTTTTTTTTTTTTTTTTGAACCGAAGCTTTCTTCGCCTGAAGAACGGTCCTCAGATCCGGCTTAGGCTTAGGCGACTTCGGTTGAGAGGGTTGCGTCTGTCTCCAGTATCTACATGGAGGAACACGAGACGCAGCACTCTCTTTCTGTGCACATAATATGATGAACTCGACGGCTGGGGCTGCTCACGCCCAGCAGCCCCAGGGGGGCTGGACACAGCGAGGGAGAAACCTTATTATATATATTTTTTTTATATATATATATCTTTTATCACCTAACAACGACCGCATGGAATGCGTCGCCGAAGAGACCCGAAGGCTCAAATTTCGCTATATCCAGAACCCCAGCAGATCGGCCTGATAAGCCTGGAGCATTATAATATAGATTTCTATAAACATTCTCCAGCTGACCTGCTGCCGTATAAGCTTTACCCATAAAACCAAAGTAGTTCTGCTTAAACCTACGCGCTGCCTCGGCAAACGCGAGATCCCAGCCACAGAATCTTATTTTTGCAAAATACACTCGAAATCTAAGCGGTGCCTCGGCAAACGCGAGATCCGAGCTAGATTCTGATTACAACATTAAACCTACACGCTGCCTCGGCAAACGCGAGATTCTTTAGTATAGGCTTATGAGCAAAGCAGAGACTTAAATGATGATACTGGACCAGGTGAAAAAATAGCATTTTCCTATTTTTATTTCTGTTCAGCCTGGGGCATCATATCATAACCGTAATCTTTCAACCCTCTAATCTTGAATAAACATTTAACACGAGGGCTGAAAGTAGTGATAAATACGGTTTATTCCATAATTTAAATATTCAGTGTGTAAATCAGGGAAAAAATGGAAGCCTCGTGGTGGAGATAATGTGATAGAAATAAGAAAACGCTCGTCAAGTTTCTTAGGACGAGCGTTTCTTTTTCTCAGCTGGCCATTAAATATTTAATTTACTAACAGCACGGGACAAAACCTCCACCAGTTCATCATATACTGGAAAAATAGATGGCGAATCTAATTCAACAGTGTGTGTGCTTGCTTTCACTTTCAATATTCTCAACACAAACCTCCTCGGAGGAAGAATATGAAGGAAAAAAGGGCTCTCTCTCCCCGAGCGGAAGAAACCGCAGAGCGTGCTTCCAACACCGGGGAGATAGAGCTGGATCTTCCGGGCAAGGAAGAAGAAAAGGCCCTCGGCCGTTCTCCCACCCCTCCAAAAGATCCTTTTGCGATCCCCAGGAATGCATTCTCCGCGCCGCCTCGGCAAACGCGGGTCCTGCATCCCGTGAGAATCGCGAGCCTGCCACTATCATACAGAGTGACAGGCGAGAGCAGAGCATGCTAATCTGGTAGTTTCACTTTCACAATGTTAGCACTCAGCATGCTCTTACTCTCAAACAAAATGACACAAAGCTGTGTGTGTCCCCACCCGTTTAAATAAACGCGGGCAGGGAGGAACACACTGTTTGTACATTTGTTTCGCCATAACGATATCAACAATATTGCAACAGACAACAATAAATAGACAGGGACAGTTTGACACAGATCGCTTGCTGAGGCACAGAAGCTAAATGCCGGCGAGCAGCGGAAGTGCTCTTATCCTTTCCTGGTCATGACGTCACCCGCCCGTGACGCTCATTCCCTTTTTCCATTGGACTAGTTGGCATAGATGCTTCAGACGCATTCACGCAGAAGGCGTTCCCGCAGCGTTTCGACGCATCTCGAAGTTCCCTTTTCGATAAAGGGAACTCATGCAAATAAAGCTGGTGAAAGTGTGTTTCTATCAAACGGCTTTAAAGCGGATAAAAGCCTGTGCGTAATGACGTCAATTGCTGTTTTGCGATCAAATTGGTATATCGAATTGATTTGAGACATGTTAAGGTGTTTCCATTCATTTTCTCACCGAATTGCACAACATTCAAGCAAACATTTTGAGAACAAAGTTTTGCTAGGCAAAATGGATCGCATCATAATAACGTTTCCATCAGCGTTTATCGCATAAGCCGTATATCGATCAAGATAAAATCCGATGAGACCGATCGTATTTCATTTGAGTCGATATTCATGAAATTCAATCGAATTTTACTGTTTCCATAAGGCATTTTTCATTCGATATCACTTAATGCGGATAAAAACGTGTGGATGGAAACATAGCTAAAGTTAACTTATTGTTAATTTAACTGTTGTATAAAATAAATATCACATTTGCAATTGTGCACATGAAAACGGCCCTTTTAATAACATATGATATAAATATAAGACAAAAAAACTCATTTTGGGACATACCTATAACACGCAGTGAAAACAAGCACGAGAGACAAATGTGATGTCAGCTGGCAGTGCCTCGTCCATAGTTAAAACAATGATTACAATATCATCATAGACGATACATAGCGCACACTCCTAAGCACATAAAGAATGAACTTACAATTGAACTGACATTGATTACCAACGTTCTTCTAACGTAGACTCACCATGTTCCGTACAGATGACCTTTTCCCAACGATCGCTGAATAAATACTTCCAGGTTATATATAAATTATATATGTGTGTTATCATAATTTATCCCTCTTTTATCCCCGACCAAGAAAGAGAACCCCCGCCGTTAGTTTCAGAAATATTTCAGTAAGTTTGCTAGGTGCGCTATGCGCCTGCAAATGGAGGGTGGGCAAGCTGCAGCCCAGATATTAGCTTTAATTGGGGAGACGTTCTACAGTGGTGAAAATGTACATTTCAATTGGATTAATGCTTCTCACAGTGCTATAGTCTTCATGAAATTAATATTATGTTATCACAAATCATTAAATATATTACCTTTTGTTGAATAACTGCTTTGAAATTGGAATTTTTAAACATCAAATCCGGACAATGACCGCTTGGTGCCACTCTCGCACTGAGACAGGCAGCAGAGACACCTGCTTGAAGTGATTATATTTATAATATTTTAACATTTAAAATAGTCATTCTTTAATAAATAAACAATTATATATATATATTATATATATATATATATATATATATATATATATATATATATATATATATATAATAACTATATTATTGTCAGGGTTGGGTGCAGGTGACTGAAGACGAGGACACGGGAGCTTAAATATAATAGTTTTAATTACCAAAATGAAACTTCCAAAATCAAACAAGAACAAAACTCCAGGAATTCAGGGTTAACACACAACCATACATTGATGACGATCGACAAACACTGAGGGAAAACACAGGGTTTAAATGAACTGAACCAAACGAGATAATTAACTGAAAACAGGTGCAGAAAATTGGACACAAACGAGGAGCGGGAAAACTAACAGGACTAAACCAAAAATCACACAAGACAGGGGAAAACAAGATCACAAAAGATAACTAAATACATCAAAGCGTGACAGTACCTCCCCCCTCCCGAAGGCGCGTCCTCGCGCCGTATAACATCCAAAGGGGTGGGAGGGTGGGCGCCCTGGAGGCTGACGAGGGCATGGTGCAGGTCCGGGAAGCCTCCAGGGCGGAGCAGGCTGTGGGCGTGGCCACGGCGGAGCAGGCTGTGGGCGTGGCCAGGGCGGAGCAGGCTGTGGGCGTGGCCACGGCGGAGCAGGCTGTGGGTGTGGCCACGGCGGAGCAGGCTGTGGGCGTGGCCACGACGGTGCAGGCTGTGGCCGTGGCCACGACGGTGCAGGCTGTGGGCGTGGCCACGACGGTGCAGACTGTGGGCGTGGCCACGACGGTGCAGACTGTGGGCGTGGCCACGGCGGTGCAGGCTGTGGGCGTGGCCACGGCGGTGCAGGCTGTGGGCGTGGCCACGGTGGTGAAGACCTTTCAGGTGGCCACGGCGGTGAAGACCCTTTCAGAGGCTTATGACAGAGAAACTCCACACAGTTGTGGAACAAAATTTAGATAAATATCAATTCGCATATACAAAAAAACGTAGTACAAGTGATGCTATATCAACAATAGCTCACCTAACGTTAAAGCACCTTGAAAGTCCTGTTGCATATGCTAGACTGCTTTTTGTTGATTTTAGCTCTGCTTTTAATTCAATCCAGGTAGATATCCTTCTTAAGAAATTAACTCAGTTAAAAGTAAATCCTTTTTTAATTAGATGGTATCACTCTTTTCTGTCAAACAGGCCACAACAGGTGAAGTTTAACTCCTCTTTGTCTGATCTAGCGGTGTGCAGCACTGGCGCCCCCCAAGGGTGTGTTAGCTCACCTCTCCTGTTTACATTGTATACTAATGATTGTATTAGCTCTGAGCCGAACCAATATATAGTAAAATTCTCAGATGATACTGTCCTTCTCAGTTTGCTTACTAAAGAAAGCAACATGAACATCCACCAAGCTGCTGTGGACAAGTTTGTAAGTTGGTGTGATTCACATCAACTTTATATCAACACAAGCAAAACTGTGGAAATGTTGGTAGACCCCAAATCATTTGGAGATCAGAGCCCTGTGACCATCCATGGTCATGACATTAGGCAGGTGACATCCTTTAAATACCTTGGAGTGTTTATTGATAATGACCTGAGCTGGCGCACACATGTTGCAGATGTCTGTACCAGAACTCATCAGCGCCTTTATTTTTTGCGCAGACTTAGAGTGTTTGGGGTCTGTAAAAATATTATGCTAATCTTTTATAGAGCAACAATAGAGTCCATTCTTCGGTATGGTATCACCAGCTGGTTTGGAAATTTGACAGTCAAATCAAAAACTCAGATTTTTAACCTGGTCAAGACAGCAGGTAAAATTATGGGCACATCGGCACCCCTCAACCCGCAGGAGCTTTTTGACCAGACAATGATCAGGCAGGCTAAAATCATTATATCTGACAACTCTCATGTGTTGTTCTCAGAGTTTGAGCTGTTGAGCTCAGGAAAGAGGTACAGGGTTCCTCTGTGCAAATACAATAGGTATAAGCGCTCATTTGTTCCTCTCTCAATTAAGCTCATAAACGATCAGCGATGAACGCGTGACCATGAAATTACTAATGTATTGTTTATCTGTGATTAAATGAGTACATGAGTAATACATGAGTATGGACATGATATGATATTACTTGCACAAGCAGATTTTAGATAATGTTGATTGCTATTTGCACAGTTCTTTGAGTAGCCTAAATGCTTTATGTACTTTTTGATTTTTCAACTCTCGGCGACCAGTAAAAACGACGTGCGTTCAGCGCTTCAGCGTGAAAAAAACGCTCAGCGCCTCGTTGCGCTCATGGCGTTTAAAAAACGCGGCGTTCCCATTGAAAACAATTGGAAATATACGCCAGCTTCGTGAAAAAACGCTTTGGTGGACACACGGCCTAAGACCTACTTAAGGGGGTCGCACACCGGACGCGCAGCTCGGCGCCGCGCCACGCAGCGCCAGGTCTTTTAAATTCGAACACATTATTCTCTATGAGAGTACACACACTGGCGGCGTCTTTCGGCGTCTGTCCGCGGCGCCCAGCAACGGCTCTGGACCGTGTTCAAAATCCTGCAGCGCCACACGGCGCCATTTACATAGTTATATATTAAATTTACATTTATGTGTCTCAAATAGTAGTAATGTATATACGGACTTAGCCCTGTGCTGGAATATACATTTAGTTTTATATTTATTTAAAGAAATCAGAAAATTGCTGATGTTATCAGATTTTCAGGTGAGAGTTGTCCTAGACGTGGCGTGGCGTGGCGCTGAGCTGCGCGTTCAGTGTGCGACCAGCTTTAGACGTTAGGACCAGGCTTAGTAAAGCCCTGTTGGTGCAACCGGCTCCAGAAGGTTGTGGTTTAAAAATAAACATTCTGACATTATGGTTTGTGGTTTAAAAATAAACAATAAACAAACACTCTCTGGATGTTAACTAAGTCACGCTGTTTACTTCTTAATATATCCTATATTATTTAATTCTGGTGCTTAATGTGTTTATTTAAAGTATTTAACAATTAGTATTTAACAATACTAATAACACAGACATACGTTCCTGTAATTTATAGATTTAATTCTGGTGCTTAATATGTTTATTTAAAGCTACGCTGTTTACTTCTTAATATATTATTTAATTCTGGTGCTTAATATGTTTATTTAAAGCTACGCTGTGTTCTTCTTAATATATTATTTAATTCTGGTGCTTAATATGTTTATTTAAAGCTACGCTGTTTACTTCTTAATATATTATTTAATTGGTGCGCTTAACATTATCACTATCTTTCACGGGCATGTATCTGTAGTAAATGCTAATATATTACGCCGGTGTCATGCGCGCTGAAGTTAGCTTATGTGATGTTTAATATGTTAAATAGTTGCCCTGCCTCTTCAACAGGAGCTCTAGGCTACACAGGCTCAGTTTCCGGTGAGACCCTGCTTTGCCATGACAGTAAATAAGTCACAAGGCCAGTCTTTGCAACGTGTTGGTGTCTTCTGCACAAGAGACTTCTTCAGTCATGGTCAATTCTACGTTGCAGCCAGCAGAGTTAGCAGATCAACCAGACTTCGTATTCTTGCTCAAGATAATGAAACAAACAAAAAGCGCCACTTTCTGAGCAATGTTGTCTATAAAGAGGTGCTGACACAAGAACAACATGTAATCTTCAAGAACAGCCAGTCTGCACTAACAAAACATAAATATCCACTCTAAATATATCCTCCAAGGCATCATTATGTCAGTATCAGTATGCTTACCATGCACAAATAAAAATGTCACTGAACTTTTGCTGTGTAATTGTAACAATGAGCACTCAAACACACCAAACCAACAATTGCTAAAAACACACACATAAAAAAAAATTTTGCACGGGCATTTTGCACTAATATTTCTAAATGTTAAAGACAAAGGTGACATTGATGGTAGTATAGAAAAAAAACCTAGGGAGAAACTCGGTTTCAATTTCTTTGGTTTATACTAACACCACTCAGCCACAAGAACCTCTGCTCATGGACACAATCTCAGCTGCCCACAGAGCGCACCACAGACAGACTGTGACATACTAGAACTGCTAGAAGATTCAGCACCCAAGGACGACTTTCTGGAAAACAGCCAGGAAATCCAGGACAGCATATTACAGCCTCCGATAACACCAGAGCAACAGCCCCTCTCACCAGACATGTTATCCCTCTCTCCAGCATCTCCACTTCTGTGCTTCTCAGAGAAAATGGAACAACTGGTGTATGCTGGAACCAAACTATCCCATTCTTTTGCTGCAAGCCCCCAGATGTCACCCAAAAAACGGCAGGCCCCACAACCACCAAAGCCTGCGGGCCCAGCTCCCCCTCCCCTCCTCCACTTGGCTATAAGACAGCTGCAGTGCAACAGTCCTCAATGAAACATCCCCTCCTAACTTTACTTTTATGAGTGTTTGAAGAGCGGGTAAGAGAGGTGGGGGCTTAGCTGCTCTTTTTAAAGATGTCTATCAATGTAAGCAAATATCATTTGGGAATTACCCGTCTTTTGAATATCTGGGTATTGTGTTAAAAGGTGCTCCACGTATTTTACTTATCATTATTTACAGGCCTCCAAAATACTCTCCAGCCTTTGCTGAGGACTTTACAGAACAACAGTTATCAACAATTTCCTCTGAGTTTGACTGTTTTGCCATTGCTGGAGATTTTAACATTCACATAGATAATGCAGAAACTAATATGGCAAAAGAAATCAAAACTGTTTTAAAAACTTTTGATCTAACTTTTGACGAGCTGGCGCACGTTGGCTGCCGCTCCTCCGTCCTGCTTTCTTTTTGAATGTTTTTATCCTAATTACTTTTAGACAGTAATAATTTTATTACTACAAGTTCATTTTACCTTCTCAGCACTGGAAATCACAACGAAATCGCAACGATTAATGCATGAATGAACAATAATAACTTAAGATGCGGATAGTCTGTCCAGGAAATCTCACGTAAGGCAAACACCAAAGCAAGCAACAAGAGCCCGTTTCAACGACCATCGACCAGATGAACAACACTCCGATCGAGAGGAAAAAGACACACTTACTTGCTGGAATCGGACTGGAATTGTGACTGGACTGTGACGCCCGGCATTTGAGTGCAAGCAAGCGCTAGCTCTGTGCTAGCGCACCGCGCCTGAATCATGCCACCGCTCTGCTCCGCTGCTGACTTCCACCCACTCAATAATCACCGCTGTCTGGACTGCATTAACTTCTTCCGAGAAACTGGACTACCTCGCCGTCCTCTGCATAGAGGCTCTGGTCGTATGTTCAATTACAACTTTTCAATCCCAAGCTCTATTCCATCCATCTGGTCTAATTCGCGCACTGCAACTACCTCTCTACGTCATCACAACAAACGCCACGTGCACCTATCTAATCTCCGCTCCCTTCCTCGGTCTTCTCAACCCATCATAAAGCAACGTCACCTGAAACTGGCCTTGCTTAATACCCGCTCACTCAACAACAAAAGTCTAATCTTAAATGAATTCATAACTGACAATAACCTGGATTTCCTTTGTATCACTGAAACTTGGCACAAACCTCTGGATTATTTCTCACTCAATGAAACCACACCCACAGGATATACTTACATGGACAAACCTCGACCTGAGGGGCGAGGAGGTGGTGTCGCTGCTGTGTACAGAAAGGATATTAAAACATCCAATATATCCATCCCTGTTGCTCAGTCCTTTGAACACATCACTTTCAAACTCTCTGGTCCCACTCCTCTGGTCACTGCTATAATCTACCGCCCACCAAAACCAAATACTTCCTTTCTCTCTGAGTTTTCTGACTTTTTAACTCAGTTATCTGCTATTTCACCTTCTGTTCTGCTTCTGGGAGATTTCAACATTCACATCGACACTAACTGTAAATCTGCCACTGAATTCCTGGAACTGCTACACTGTTTCAACTTCACTCAACATGTCAACTTTCCTACCCACAGTCGCGGTCACATCCTGGATCTGGTCTGTTCGACTGGTCTCACCATACCGCATCTCTCCAGCTTTAACCTTAACATCTCAGACCACAAGGCAATCACCTTGAACATTGATCTCCCTATCTTGACCAAGAACAAACGCACAATCTCCTTCAGAAATCTTAAATCCATCTCCACTCCTGCCCTTTCAGCTTCTCTTATCAGCAAACTATCCTTTTCCCCCCCACCGCTGACTGACAACCCCTCCGACCTTATTAACTACTACAATGAAACACTCTCCTCCTGTCTTGATCATCTGGCTCCCACCAAAACCAAAACTGTTTCATTCACTCACTCTGCTCCCTGGTACACCCCTGATCTGCACAAAATGAAATCCCGTAAGCGCCAGCTTGAAAGACTCCTTAGGAAAACTGGTTTAACTGTTCATCTACAAGCCTACACAGATCACCTTCAGCTGTATAAGGAAGCCCTCAACACTACCCGGTCCACTTACTACTCGCACCTCATACACTCTGGTTCCACTAACCCCAAGGCTCTCTTCTCCACAGTAAACAAACTTCTCAAACCCATTAACAATACCACCAACTCATTCACAAATGATAAATGCAACTCTTTTCTTTCATGTTTTCAGACTAAAATCGACACCATTTACAACAATCTGTCCTCTTCCTCTGTCACCACTATCTGCCCTCCCACTTCGTCATTTGTTCCTCTGTCCTGTCAGTCCCTGTCTCAGTTCTCCCCTGTGTCGGCAGGGGAGCTGTCCAAAACTGTATTAGGAATGAAAACATCTACTTGTGTCCTGGACCCCATTCCATCCAACCTCATCAAGGACTGTCTACCGGTTATCTCCACACTCATGACTGATATCATTAACTCCTCTCTCAGCTCTGGCTCAATTCCCCCTTCTCTAAAACTGGCTGCTGTCACCCCCATCCTCAAAAAACCCGGACTCGACCCCGACATCTTGTCAAATTTTCGGCCCATCTCGAATCTCCCCTTTCTGTCTAAGATACTAGAACGCACTGTCGCCAAACAACTTAAAACTCACCTCTGCTCAAATGACCTTTATGAACCATTTCAATCTGGTTTCAGATCATATCACAGCACTGAAACAGCCCTCCTCAAAGTTACCAATGACATCCTCCTCTCTGCAGATGCTGGTCACCTCACCATCCTCATCCTCCTTGATCTAACTGCGGCTTTTGACACTATCAACCACACCATTCTTCTCTCCCGCCTTGAATCTTCCCTCAGTATCACCGGCACTGCCCTTTCCTGGCTTCAATCATATCTCTCTGACAGACAACAATTCATCTCCATAAACAACTGCACCTCCTCCACTGCTCCACTGTCCCAAGGCGTCCCCCAGGGTTCGGTGCTTGGTCCTCTCCTCTTCATAATCTACCTGCTTCCCCTTGGCAATATCATTCGCCACCATGGTCTCAACTTTCACTGCTATGCCGATGACGTTCAGCTCTACATTTCCACTAAATCCATCACCTCTGCCACCCACTCCACTATCACCAACTGCCTCACCGACATTAAATCCTGGATGCACACCAATTTCCTTCAACTCAACTGCAAAAAAACAGACATGATCATTATCGGTCCCAAACCCATCACTAAAACTATTCACAGTTTCTCCCTCACTGTTGACACCTCCACCCTGTCCCCATCCCTTCACAGTCGCAACCTCGGAGTCATCTTTGACAATAACCTCTCCTTTGAACACCACATAAAACAAATCACCAAAACTGCCTTCTTTCACCTTAAAAACATTGCCCGACTTCGTCCATCACTCTCTTTCTCCGCTGCAGAAACCCTCATCCACGCCTTCATCACCTGCAGAATTGACTACTGCAATAGCATCCTATACGGAATAACCTCCAAATCCTTAAATAAACTCCAATACATCCAAAACTCTGCTGCTCGTCTGCTCACCCACACCCGCACCCGTGACCACATCACCCCTGTCCTCAGGAACCTCCACTGACTCCCGGTCCCACTACGAATTCAATTCAAAATCCTCCTCCTCACACACAAAGCCCTCCATAACCTGGCCCCTTCCTACCTCTGTGACCTGCTCCACCGCTACAACCCATCTCGCAGCCTCCGCTCATCCGATGCCAACCTCCTGACTCTACCTCCCAGGACCAAGCACCGAACCTGGGGCGACAGAGCCTTCTCTGTTGCTGCCCCCTCCCTCTGGAACTCCCTTCCCAAACAAATCCGTGACTGCACCGACCTCCCAATATTCAAATCACTGATAAAAACTCACCTTTTTAAAATTGCTTTTAATGTTTAGCTTAGTCTAATGTTTTAGATGTCTTGTCTAATGATATTGTTCCTGCTGCTTTGTTAGTTATTTATTTTATTTTTTTATGTAAAGTGTCTTTGAGTACTGTGATGGATTTTCTTTCCCTAAAATCTGACTATCCGCTTTCTTAAATGCTCACTCTGTAATACTTCAGCTCCCTGCGTCTACAATCGACAACCGCTGAGTTTTCCTAATCCTACTCTACTCAAGCTCTCTTGCGTCTACAGTCGACATCTTAGCTTCGAGTTTTGCTGAACTACTCTACTCAAGCTCTCTTGCGTCTACAGTCGACATCTTAGCTTCGAGTTTCTCTTACCCTAACTTCCCCAGCTGCGCAGCTTTTAAATGACAGACAGACTTCAGTAATTATCCCTTAAATGCTTTTAATTAACGGCCAGGAGAGTTCTCGAGCAATACTCAGAGAATCTCCCAAGTAAAAACAAGGCCGGTGGATCTCAGACAATTTCCATTGAGAATCCCACCGAAAACACGGAAACAACAGTTTTTATACAATAGGGGGTATGGCATAATGACATTAATTTGATTGGTTATTCATTCACAGTCTTCATCTGTTACTGGGTAGAGAAGAATATGTTTTAACCATTACTTCATTTATCACAAGTTCTAACTAGTCATCTCTGTCTAGTCTCATTTCCCATATTATGTTATTTATACACACATCATGGGTTCGACACACACACACATTCACCTAAAATCCAGAATGTCTTAGAACATTGTATCAGAGATTTAGCATGTCAAATAAGGTCAAATGGTAAAACACGTTTAGCTTAATATTCAGTTTAAATTTTCCACCACAGTACTCAGAAAAGCGCTTTCAAATAAAATGTATTATTATTATTATTATTATTATTATCTAACTCAGATGTACATGGACCCACACATAATCGTGGACACACTCTAGATCTACTTATCAGTAAGGGTCTAAACATCTCATCGATTGTTATTAAGGATGTAGCACTGTCTGATCATTTCTGTATTTTCTTTGATATTTTGATCTCTCCTGCCATTGAAGCTAGATCTGTGTCTGTCAAGAAGAGATGTTTAAACGAGAACATTAGTGTGCTATTTATGAAAAGTTGAGTTGCACTGGGGTCAAACAGATCAGACGACTACCTGAGAAAGTAGTTACTATGTCTGTTTTCGAAGAAATTGATGGAAAAATATTTGAAAGAAACCGTACAGCACCTTAAAACATCAACCTGCGCCCTTGACGCACTTCCCACATCTTTTTTCAAAAGTGTGTTAAACAGCTTAGAAGCAGATCTCCTAGAAGTGGTAAATGCCTCACTTCTCTCTGGGAGTTTTCCAAACTCCCTGAAAACTGCAGTTGTCAAGCCCCTCCTGAAAAAGAGCAATCTAGATAAGACCATCTTAAGCAATTAAGGACCGATCTCAAATCTTCCTTTCATAGGCAAGATCATTGAAAAAGTTGTCTTCAATCAGCTGAACAAATTCTTAAGCTTGAATTGATACTTTGACAATTTTCAATCACAGCACAGAGACAGCTCTCATAAAGATAATAAACGATATTCGCTTAAATACTGATGCAGGCAAATTATCAGTGCTGGTACTATTCGACCTCAGTGCTGCATTTGACACTGTCGATCACAACATACTTCTTGACAGGCTGAAAACTGGGTGGGGCTTTCTGGGATAGCCCTAAAATGGTTCAGGTCATACTTAGAAGGGAGAGGTTATTATGTGAGTATAGGAGACCATAAGTCTGAGTGGACATCCTGACATGCGGAGTCCCCCAGGGCTCAATTCTTGCGCCACTCCTATTCAACCTGTATATGCTCCCAATGAGCCAAATAATGAGAAAGAACCGAATCTCTTACCACAGCTATGCAGAGGACACACAGCTCTACTTAGCCCTATCGCCTAACGACTACAGCCCCATTGACTCCCTGTTCCAATGCATTGATGAAGTAAAAGGTTGGATGTGCCAAAACTTTCTTCAGTTAAACAAAGACAAAACTGAAGTCATTGCGTTTGGAAACAAAGATGAAGTTCTCAAGGTGAATGCATACCTTCACTCTAGGGTCTAACAACTAAAAATCAAGTCAGGAATCTTGGTGTGTCTCTAGAGTCAGACCTTAGTTTCAGTAGTCATGTCAAAGCAATTACTAAATCAGCATACTATCATCTGAAAAATATTGCAAGAATTAGATGCTTTGTTTCCAGTCAAGACTTAGAGAAACTTGTGCATGCTTTCATCACCAGCAGGGTGGATTATTGTAACGACTCCTCACTGGACCTTCCTAAAAAGACCATAAGACAGTTGCAGCTCATACAGAACGCTGCTGCCAGGATTCGTAGCAGAACCAGAAAATATGAACATATCACACCAGTCCTCAGGTCTTTACACTGGCTCCCAGTTACATTTAGGATTGATTTTAAAGTATATAAAGTATATAAATCATTCAATGGGCTAGGACCTTGCAGATATGCTCACTGAATATAAACCCAACAGATCACTCAGATCATTAGGATCGCATCAGTTAGAAATACCAAGGGTTCACTCTAAGCAAGGAGAGTCTGCTTTTAGCTATTATCCCAGCCGCAGCTGGAACCAGCTTCAGAAGAGATCAGATGTGCTCCTACAGTGGTCACATTCAAATCCAGACTCAAAACACTTCTGTTTAGCTATGCATTTACTGAATGAGCACTGTGCCAATGTTCGTCCGACTGTTTTTACTGTACCTTATTTTATTTTTTATTCTAAACTGTTTTAATTATTCTTATTTGTTTTGATTATTTTATTTATAATAGTTTGCAGAAAAATTTACATTTTGTCATCGTTTATTCACTCTCATGTAATCAAAATCTCAGTCAAAGAATATAAAGCATCTCAAAGCAAGAGAGATTGAAAAGCATTGGTTCCTCGCAAAGATAATAAAAAGTCTATGGAGCTCTCCATGTACGCATAAATGTTTAAATGGCCATTTGTTGTTTTCATGTGTTTGTGTTGATTGAGAGAATAATGTGTCATTAATTATCAAGAATATAGGAGGTTATCATCTGTGTATGGGAGCATATCAACAAATAGCTAACGTTATATTAAAAACATCAAACCCAATTTACATATTAAATTGTGCCCAAAATTGTGCATAAAAATTACCACTGTATGCCTATTCATTTATCTGCATCGAGTCAATAACATTCTATTTTTTATTCTAATCTGAGTAGCCTAATGCCATTATGTAATACAATTCAAATCTCCAAACCCTGAATAAAAAGCAGTGTACTCACGATCACTCGCCGACTCGCTACAAATTGTAAGATAGCGCTGCGCTCACTGTCTCAGCGAACGTTCTGTGACATCACAATAGAGCAAAGCGCTCAATCAACTCAAGAGTTTGAGTGACGGGAAATATATCCTGTTTTGTTAGATTAAAACTGGATATGCAATACAAATACAAAGAGTGATTAAGCATGTTTAATGTATGATTGTTCATACATATATCTGTTTAACTCTTGCGCTGAAGTTTATGACACTTTTTTTTATTTAAATACACATAAATTAGTATTATAGTCTGCGATAGATACCCCTTAAGAACCCGATGTGACGTGGGTGTCACAAACACTAATGATCACTGGAAAAGGTTTTTTTAAACGATTATACCTCACTTTCAACCCAGGAAGTCCCTAAGAGGACATATAAGGAACATCCAGGTTCAGTCATGTGACAATGTGTGCATTTTTGTTGCCATTGTAACATTTCCAAAATGGTGGTCTGTCTGGTGTGCACATGTTGCAGTGTCAGCACTTTTTAAAGACGCTTATTTTTGTTACTAAAGGTATGTTTCAACCCATGCAACAATTCTAATGTTTTAATAACATATCCTAGATTACACTTGACCTGATTTTAAAACATTTCTTGTACAAACTGATATAAAACAAGTTTTGCAAATGTTGTTGTGACATATGTGTCACATCGGGCTTTTAACAGTAAAACAGCAGGTGGAATTTTGATGTGACGTATGTGTCACATTAAGAAAAATGCTAATGAACTGCTCAAATAATTTAGCTGATTCAATTATTTTAGTATTATATATATTCTGCTGCTCAATTCAAAGCATATTTTAAACAAAAAAATGTCAAATTAATAACATTGTCAAAGGGTAACTAAACCCCTGGTCAGAGCCTGACTCCACCCACTGGCAATATTTGAAAAATGCTGTAAATGTGGGCAGAGCCCAGCGGAGGGGGCGTGCACCTGAGACACGTCTCTGTGGTTTAGCTGGTGCCTGCTTACATCACAGGGCACCACAAATTGAAAATTTAACTGCAGTAGCCACCGTTCAACCTGAAGAGGACAGCACTCAGATGTTTTTACACCATATATTGTAGAATTAAAACACTTTATACCCAAATGTCTAAAAAATGACTTGAATCAATGAACAGCAATAATAAAGCCACAGTCTTACAGATCATTAACTAAAGAAAGTTGCTTTAGGGTTTACCCTTTTATGAAATGTATTTTGAAAATATGTTGCATACCTGTAACTAAAACAGCTATGCAACATATGGTACAAAACACCATATTTATTTTTATTCAGTTTGCACATTTTTGAGTTGTGAAAAAATAATCAAAAAATTTATTTCTGGTTAAACCGTATACCTGAAAAGGTAGAATTTTAGCAATGTTATTGCACTACATGCATGTTCAACATGTTGACCTCCGGTGTGAGGTAGTTATTTATTTTTATTCATTTTGCATATTTTCGAGTTGTGAAAAAATCCTCTAAAAATGTATTTATGATTAAACCGTATACCTGAGAAGGTTGACTTTTGATGTTACAAAACAGTTGTTGTAAAATGTAATGGTCACAGTTGTGTGGTTTTGAAATATGTGGCAAAGCAAATAAAATGCAAAAACTATTACTTCTGAAAAAGTTTTTTTTTTTATTTATCTTCCCAGAAAAGTAATAATTTAGAAAATGTTGTGGAAAATAAAATAAACAGAAAAAAAAATGTTATTTAGCAAGAAAACTGACCAAATTAATTTTTTTTTCAAATGCATCATAAAAGCCCAATGTGACATATATGTCACATTAAAAATGCACCATAAACGCCCAATGTGACATATATGTCACATTACAGATCTTTGACAAGGAGTGGTTGTATTTAAAAAACAACGGCAGAAACATGTTTTAAGTGGTCCATTTAGTCTGTTTTATATGCCCCATAATTTTCCTATAAGGGGAAATTGGTCCGGGTTCTTATGGGATACAGCGCCAAAAATAAGAGAAGATGATAAAAGGGGATAAAGACAGAGGTAAAGTGATGTAATGAATGAACAGTTTATCTGCATAGTAAGATATAGGCTACTATTTAATGGCAGTTATTTTTACCTTAAATTTTATGCTAACAGTTGTTCGCATTTACTATTACTTTTATTAATTACTGTTTTACTCTGCAGTTGTGAGGGGGATATATCTATAGATTTCTTTAGTAGGCTAAGTGTTTTAATTTGAATTGTTTCAAGTTTTTAAATTACTTATATATAATGTAATGTATATAAAATATAATAGCCTAGTTTAAACTCACACACCTGTTCGCGAACCGTGTGAAATGGCCAATATGAGTTAATACGACCCATGATGACATCATTAATTGTCCTGCACAATGTTAATTGCAGTTTTTCTCAGTCGCTTTGGTGCATTTCTCGGATCAGAAATGAAAAACTACTTGTTCAACCTCCACATCATCTAGTCACTTCTGGTTCCAGAAGAAAGTGTAACGCTTAGTGTTGCTGAGAGAGAGAAAGAAAGCAACTCGATCGCCTCCTGGAGGAGAAAGGAAGAATGACGAGGCTGAGCTGTGCTTTTCCTTTGCCGCACTAATAGCAGACAAAAGCCAGAGAGAAAGCAAAGTGTAAGAAAATAAATCGAAAGCATAAAGGAAAAACCTTAGTTGAAGTGATTTATCTGAGCAGAAAAGATAAAGCAAAAGCTTACAGCACCTGGTATTCCCAGGCGGTCTCCCATCCAAGTAGTAGGCTACTAACCAGGCCCGACCCTGCTTAGCTTCCGAGATCGGACGAGATCGGGCGTGTTCAGGGTGGTATGGCCGTAAGCGAGAGACTCAGTCGATAGAGAGATATTTAAAGAAGGACACCAGCAGCAGCACCTCTACACATGACGGACCGCATTGACACACGTCCCGAGCTGCAGAAACAGACCCCTTTCCCCATCAAGAGTTTTCAAGACTTTCCTCAAAAAATATCCTCGCTTTATGAAATTTGAAGTTCACAGCATTTGTGCGACATTGACATGTAACTAAGAAAAAAAAACCTGACGTCCCTTTTCCTTAAAAAAAGAAAGAAAGAAAAAGGTAAAAGTCAAGAAAATGTTAATGATATTGAATACAAATGTGTTAGTTGTCAGACATGACTGGATATAGTCCAATTAAATATGAGTCAATATAATTTGTTTGTTTATTTCATTATTTTTAATTATTTATTTATATGCACGTGTTTGATCTTAAACTCGTACTTTTATTAAATGTAGGCTATAAAACAACGGACTTGAGTTTTTTTGAGTCTCTCCATTTTTCAACAATGAGCGCAGTAAGTGATGCTATTCTGCCCTCTTGCGTTTGGATTCAAACTTTATAAAGTAAATAAATAAAGTGAAAATGAAAGAAAACCTTCAATTCTGTTTTAAAAATAAGTAAGAAAACCTTTGATTTCCTGTTATAGTTATGATTGGGTTTTTTTTACAACAGTCACACTAAATTATTTTTTTTATTATGGTTGCTTGAAGAACAATTTCCAAACAAAACTGCCATGTACAAATAAAAATATAAAATATAAATAGGTCTAAATATAGACCTGCCAACAAAAAAAATATCAAAATAATAATACAAATAAATAAAATAATAAAATGCCTTGCTGTTTCACAAAATCGTAAATGTATTAAATAAAGAAAGGTAACAGCTTTATTGTTTGTGCTCTCCATAATAGTAACTATATAGTTTTCTTATTGTTTCAGTACCACAGAAAAAAAGACGTTTATAAAGATGAATAATGTGCCTCATTTTCCAGACTCTTTTCATAAAAAAATAAAATAAAATATTTCAAGCTCATATAGGCAAAGAAAAATTGCACAACAATTTGTCATACTATATATAAAAAAATAGTTACATTTTCCATAATTATTGTATGTGATTATGTCAGTTTCAGTATTTGCTTTCTACCATGCACAAATTAAAATGTCACTGAACACAGCTGTTTAATTGTAACAATGAGCACTCAAACACACCAAACCAACAATTACTAAAAACACACACAAAAACTGATTTTGCACGGGCACTTTGCACTAGTATAGGCCCTATAACATTTCTATCATGCCTGGTAGTCAAGGCACATTTTATTTACTGCACGAATAGAAGAGGATGACAGCAATAAAGGCTCCATTTAACAAACCAATGAGAATAAATATTCAAATGAACATTTGTCTGTCCAAAATGGCCATTAAAGGCATACGGAGGCTAAATGAAAACTACCTCATTTTGCGTAATCAGTTACAGTCAGAGATACAGAGATAACCATTAAGGCCAGTCAGCTTTCATTATATAATGTCATGAGATCTGCTGGTTGGTCAAAGAATATAAAGCATCTCAAAGCAAGAGAGATTGAAAAGCAGTGGTTCCTCGCAAAGAAAAAGTCTATGGAGCTCTCCATGTACGCATAAATGTTTAAAATGGCCATTTGTTGTTTTCATGTGTTTGTGTTGATTGAGAGAATAATGTGTCATTAATTATCAAGAATAGAGGAGGTTATCATCTGTGTATGGGAGCATATCAACAAATAGCTAACGTTATATTAAAAACATCAAAACCAATTTACATATTAAATTGTGCACAAAATTGTGCATAAAAATGTCCATATCATGCCTATTCATTTATCTGCATCGAGTCAATAACATTCTATGTTTTATTCTAATCTGAGTAGCCTAATGCCATTATGTAAAAAAATTCAAATCTCCAAACCCTGAATAAAAAGCAGTGTAGGGTAGACTGGGTACAGTTGAGACACCTTTTGCGTTTTGATTTTTCACACAAAAATAGATACTGAAAAGAAGTGAATTTCTACATGACATGCCACATGACATTTCATTAGATTGTAGACTAAGATATTATCAATCAATAATACCCATAAGTAGTTTATATTTTCCACAATCAGCTCATAAAAATAAGGTGCTTTTTGTCTTAACTTTGTCTCAACTGTACCCATATGTGGTACAGTTGAGACAGTACCATGGTACAGTTGAGACACCCATTTTTAATGATGTAAAGGTAACTAAATGTTCATTAAACATATAATAAATAAAGACAAATAAAGAAAAAAACAATTGGGCAACATGTTTATTTATTCATCCATTTAAATTCTTTAATTTTATTTAAATTAGCACTGTTTAAAATATATAAAACAGGAACAATATATTTAATATATTTATTATTAATACACAGTTTAAATGTCACAAATATCAAATTTTATTTTCATTTGCGTCCTATGCTGGCTAATTACGACGTTAAACCTGTTATCATAACACTGAACAACTAAACAGTGTGTTTCTTAATAGAAATCTAGCGGGGGTACAGTTGATACACTGTGTCTCAACCATACCCCGCTGGCCACCTCGCACGTTTCTCTAGATTTTGCAATGATCTTGCATGACACAATACATGAAAAATGCCAGTTTTTAGAGCACTGAATAACGTTTGTGATGACACCAATTACGTTTAACAGTCACATAAGGATAATAAGCTATTTATTCTGGAGTGTGCATGGTGAAGTGAACGCCTTACCTTTGCCGATATCTTCGGATCGGAGATGCGTCCATTGTTCAAATTTCCCACGACCAAAGAGGACACTGATACGCATGTGCACAGCAAAAATCACAACTTATGCTTGCTGCGCACGCAAGTTATTTAAGGTGTCTCAACTGTACCTATGTCTCAACTGTACCCAGTCTACCACGATCATTCGCCGACTCGCTACAAATTGTAAGAAAGCGCTGCGCGCACTGTCTCAGCGAACGTCCTGTGACATCACAATAGAGCAAAGCGCTCAATCAACTCAAGAGTTTGAGTGACGGGAAATATATCCTGTTTCATTAGATTAAAACTGGATATGCTATACAAATACAAAGAGTGACTAAGCATGTTTAATGTATGATTGTTCATAAACATATCTGTTTAACTCTTGTACTGAAGTTTATGACATTTTTTTTTCAGGTGCTTTGCTAAATAATTCTCAAAATGAACAGCTTCTTATTCCTAAGTAGCCTATTTTTTCCCTTTGATAAGTTGCATAATTATTATATGTATCAGTTTTCAAATGTATTTCTGTGGTTTGCATGTGTTTATGCTTTAAAATATTATTTTCAGATTGATTTATGATTATTATTATTATTACTGTTTTCATCTAAATGTTTGTTGCAAATATTTTGGGTTGTATAATAAGCATTGCTTTAAATTAATACAATATATTATTGTAGCCGGAGAAGGATGTGTGTGTGATTGGTTATACATTCGCGTCATTGCGTAGGCTACATTTATAGAGGGATTTCTCGCGAATAGCGAGAGGCCGAGAGAGCGCGCGCGAACAGTTTACTGTTGATAATTTGTTGTGTAGCGTTTCCCCTCGCCGCATCCAATGTAGACATAGATATATAGATATAGCCTATGTAATGTAGACAGCATTGCTTTCGTTTGAGGGCGCTTAACACACTCAAGCACCCGTAGAAACGGGCCTGGCAGCTCGCGCCAAGACACGGTGAAAGTTACATGATTGTGACGGATGGCCGAATTTACATGATACATAAATGAGCATTATAGTCTGCGATAGATACAGCGCCCAAAACAAGAGAAAATAATAAAAGGGGATAAAGACAGAGGTAGCCTAAAGTGATGTAATGAATGAACACTTTATCTGCATAGTAAGATAATATTTAATGGCACGAGGTGCCCTCAAGGTGTCGGAGCGCATTCCACAGATGTGGGGCAGCAGCACAAAGGCCCTAGTATCTCCCATTGTCCTACGTCTGGTTCTGGGTATGTGGAGGAGGTTTGAGTGGAGCGGAGGGAACAGGTTGTGTTTTGTGGGTTGATAAGTTGAGGTAGGAGGGGGGCATGTCCATGGATGCATTGATGTGTGAGGAGGGAAACCTTACTCAATCCTGGGGGAAGCCAGTGGAGTGAGTGGAGAATGGGGGTAATGTGCTCATGTTTCCGTTCTCTCATCAGGATCCTAGCTGCAGAGTTTGGGATGTACAGAAGCCTCTGCAGACTCTTTCTAGGAATCCCTCAGCTTGCAGATAAAAAAAACTACTTTTACAACCATGGCAAGAAGCTAATTTTTAAATGGAGGCATTCGGTTATAGAATAATATCCAGTGTAGCCAGTTTTACTATAAACCAGAAAGCAAAAAAAAAAAAACAATACTGGAAGTTCTAGTGGAGTTATTTAATGAGCCTGACCTGCAATCGTGTGAAACTCCTCTTTGATGGCTCTAAAGGGTTTGTGTCCAGGCATCCACAAACTCTCAGAAAGAGCGCAAGAGCGAGTCACACTTTTCTTCCCACTCTGCATGCAGCGGCCTTACTAATGTTCTCTACATGCACTGTTGTGTAGAAAAATTAGTAATGAATGTACTGCACTGCAATAAAAAGCTTTTCTTACTTTGCATTTTTAATAATATTAGGACTACATGTCTGCCTTTTTATGATCTGAGGGAGGAGCGCAACCGGTGGAGGGAGCAGTCCCTGCCTTTCGAGAAAAATATTGGGCAGGGAGTTGTCTTCGGAGGCGAAGAGGTCGACAGGTTGCCTCGTGCCCGTAAGAGGAGACTTCTGGCCAGCTTGTAGAGAGATCTCGACCTGAGCCCGCCCTGGCGATTTATATAGGACACCACTGTCATGGACCAAGACATGGTGACCTGCCAGGTGTAGTAATGGCAAATTCGGGGACTTGGCGCCCCCTTGACGGGCTCTGACGTGTAATGACGTAGAGTTGGCTCATTGGTCGCACGTCAGAGGCGCCCGCGCCATTGGATGTGCAGTTGCCGCAGCGCAGCCTATGAGCGAGCCAGACGCTCTGCAGCATACATAGACATAATACATACATAGACGCCCTATTGGCTGCTGGAGCGTACGTCAATGGTGCCGCCATATCAAGGAGGGCAACTTTCCCATACCTCTCTCATTATGGGAATTGAGAAAAATGCCTGTTTCGTGCGCTGCGTGGGGCTGTACAAGTCGCCACACAATTGAAAACAGGTCTCGGGGAATTACCTTTCACAAACAAGACTAAAAAAAATGTTGGGGTTGTATTTGGTCATTATATAATTAGTAATAGAAACGTACACCAAGTCCAAACCACTGAAATCGGCTGATAAATGTAAACGTTATTATTGTTTTTATCCAGGAAAACCACAGCTCACCCATTTACTTGCATTTGTTTACAGCGCAGTCTTGACCTCCGCAAAATGGCGGACCGTTGACGTATCGCAGCAACGTTCCAAAGTGGCCAATAGACGGTTTCATCGGACGCACGCGCGTAGCCAGAGTTACGAGCTGGCCCGAAGTTAACTTCCGGTCTGTGTTTGTAATGTGGCGCCGACTACAAACGCAGTTAAACTTCATCGCAATGATCCAGGCGGAGTGAAAGCATCTTACCTGCCTCGATTTCCCCATAAATGACACAGGTATTTCCATCCGTGTGAGTTAGAATTTTTTTTTACTTTTCCAGGTCTGTAGAAAAAAATGTTTGCCTCAAAATTTTGGTGACCGGGTCTGGTAGTGTGTCACATTTAAGTTTGGACAAGTAACGTCTGTTTTCTTCTATTAGTCCCAAATAATACTGACTAGACATACTTGCTAACTAAAACTAATGTAATTTGCGTGTTTCTACAGATGAACTCTGTTGTTATTGATTCTACCGGAAGTTAAGTTTGGACCACAAACGTTTGTTTATGTTGTTGCCGTTAAAACCGTTGTAGTGTTCCCTTGGATTTGGGTGTGTGTGGGTGAAGGAAGGAGACCGGGGTCGGCTGGCTGAGACTCGTGGATAATTTATAAAAATTACTCAGGTTACACTCGCCACATGCGTCAAACATAAAACTCTTTCCACAGTTCAAAGTCCACAATAACGATCGTTTCTCTCCCTCAGAGTCCTCTCTCCATGTTCCCACGAGTGCTCAGCCCTCTCTCTCTGTTCGCTGCTTCCAGACTGTCTTTTATACGGTCTCCCCACGCCAATTACTGCAACGAGACACCTAGGTGTAAGTAATTTTGCACTTGACCCACTTACCACCGCTCATCTCCTCCCTCTCTCTCCCGTCGCAGACCTCGCTGAACCACGCCTCCCCCGCCACAACCGTCTATAGGGCGTCTATGTATTTATTATTTCTATGGCAGCATAGATATTGAGCATCACAGTCCCGCCCACAGCCGGTGCCGGAAGTAAAAATTCAATACAATTTCTCCATTGACATTTGGGATATAAGCCATAAAAAACGTAACCATACATGGTAAACTTAAAACCAGCTACGGCTGTACTAAGTGATTGTATATGCTCATATAAACGCCAAAAGTTCATGGGGCACTAACCTTGTTTTAAGATAAATCCCTTTTATTCGCGATGTATTGGATAAGTACGTCATTACCCACAATCCCACAGTGATGCATCTGATTGGTGGAAGTCGTGTCAGTGTCTGAAACCCCGCGAAGGCGCGTGAAGAATGAAGATCGCGTAATGACGTAGGGCTAAGTTCATTGGTCGCACCTCAGAGACGACTATCAATGATCATGATAGCCTTTATATATCTGAGTGGTAAAAGTCTTGTATATTGATTAAGCCTACTTTGCTATTACAGTTTTTTTCAATTGCTTACACACTAAAATTAAAACTTTCCCACTATTAGCAAAACCTTACACTCAAGGAGAAAAACACCGGCCTCGATTTGCACAATTGTAAGCACGTTGTCAGCTTCACCCTTTTTGCAAAACATTACACACAGTGATTTGTAAAACTTTACACACATTTTCACACCTTAGACACAGATAAGGATTGTGAGGTTACTTCCTTGTCATTTCAAAGCCCCGGTTTGCCATTGACCACACTAATGAATGAACTGGATATGCACATCCACCAGCTGTGGAAGCACACATGTGCTAATTTGAAAACGCAGCACTCGGGTGTGCTATAAAAGGCAGCAGGTTTCTTCAACAAAAATGGAAGGAGCTAGAGAAGAAGAAGAAGAAAGAAGAAGAAGAAGAAGAAGAAGAAGAAGAAGGAAGAAGAGTAGAAAAGAAGTAAGAAATGAAGGGTAAGAAGAGTAGAGAGGTGGAGAATAAAGAGAGAGGTAAGCAGAAGAGGAGGGTGAAGGAGGTAGAGGAGAGAGTAAGAGTAGAGGATAGGAAGGAGGATAGGAGGGTAGAGGATGAGAGAAGTAGAGATAAGGAAGAGAATGAGGAGAAGGGTAGGGATGAGGAGAAGGATAGGTAGAGAGGAGGATGAGGAGAAGGGGTAGAGGATGAGGAGAAAGGAGGATGAGGAGAAGGGTAGAGGATGAGGAGAAGGGGTAGAGGATGAGGAGAAAGGAGGGATGGGGGAGAAGGGGTAGAGGATGAGGAGAAGGAGTAGAGGATGAGGAGAAGGAGGATGAGGAGAAGGGGTAGAGGAGGAGGAGAAGGAGTAGAGGATGAGGAGAAGGGGTAGAGGATGAGAAGAAGGGGTAGAGGATGAGGAGAAGGAGGTAGAGGAGGAGGAGAAGGGGTAGAGGAGTGAGGAGAAGGAGGATGAGGAGAGGAGGATGAGGAGAAGGGTAGAGGAGGAGAAGGAGGTAGAGGAGGAGGAGAAGGAGGATGAGGAGAAGGGGTAGAGGATGAGGAGAAGGAGGTAGAGGAGGAGGAGAAGGGGTAGAGGATGAGGTAAGGAGGGAGGTTGAGGAGATGGGAGGTAGAGGAGGAGGAGAAGGAGGTAGAGGAGGAGGAGAAGGAGAGGATGAGGAGAAGGAGGTAGAGGAGGAGGAGAAGGAGGTAGAGGATGAGGAGAAGGAGGATGAGGAGAAGGGGTAGAGGATGAGGAGAAGGAGTAGAGGATGAGGAGAAGGAGGATGAGGAGAAGGGGTAGAGGAGGAGGAGAAGGAGTAGAGGATGAGGAGAAGGGGTAGAGGATGAGAGAAGGGGTAGAGGATGAGGAGAAGGAGGTAGAGGAGGAGGAGAAGGGGTAGAGGGTGAGGAGAAGGAGGATGAGGAGAAGGAGGTGAGGAGAAGGTAGAGAGGAGGAGAGGAGGTAGAGAGGAGGAGAGGAGGATGAGGAGAAGGGGTAGAGGATGAGGAGAAGGAGGTAGAGGAGGAGGAGAAGGGGTAGAGGATGAGGAGAGGAGTGAGGAGAGGGTAGAGGATGGGAGAAGGGAGGTAGGAAGAGGATGAGGAGAAGGGGTAGAGGAGGAGGAGAAGGAGTCGAGGTAGAGGGTGAGGTGAGAAGGGGTAGTGAGAGGGAGTAGAGGAGGTGAGGGAGGAAGGGGATGAGGAGAGGAGGATGAGGAGAAGGTAGAGGAGGAGGGAAGGAGGTGAGGAGGAGGAGAAGGAGGTGGAGAAGGGTAGAGGATGAGGAGAAGGAGTAGAGGAGGAGGAGAGGAGGAGAGAGAATATAGGGCGGTTTTTGTCACTTTTTGAGTGATTTATGGCCCTTGATTGACCACGCCCCTTTTCCCCACGCTTAGCCCCGCCCCTTTTCCCCACACTTAGCTCCACCCCCTTTTCCCACGCTTAGTCCCGCCCCCCTCCCACCCACTTCCGGAGAGATCATGTGACCGTGGGAATTCCCACGGTACGGAACCCCTCCCATCCGAACCGGTTCCGGTCTGGGCACGTGTTGTACATCTGTTACGGGCACCTGTCTTGATCAATGTAAAAAATGTTCAAAATAATGGAAAAAAACATTCAAAACAATACATTTTTCAATCTTTTTAAGAAGGATGACAGAAAACAGAGATAGGTTTAGTGTTTTTTATTAAAGAAAAGGGTCATAACACGTAGTGATTAAAACCATTAAGATACATATGTCTTTACCTTTACACATAATTTAGTAAAATGTTTCATTTTACATAAACATCTGTTTTTAAAAAGAGTTTTCAATCACAAAAATAACATATATTTTGGGGCAAAAGTTGTGCTTTTCACATAACACGTATAGTGATTAAGACCATTAAAACATTAATGAGAAAGTTAAAATTGTGTTTTCCGCAATAACACACATTGCTTAAAACTATTAAAACAATTTATATCATTAAGATACTATTGTGTTTAGTGTTCATACACTTAAAACATTAATGAAAAAGTTTAAAAGCTGTTTTCTTAACGTTATCAAAATGTTCTAGCATTAAAACCGTTTGTATTAAAATTACTTGCATCTAATATGTCTTCAGTGTTCACACACACTTGTAAGTTGTTTAAACTGCATTTCTTAAAGTTATCAAAATGTTTTAGTTCATAAAACATCTAAAATGTTAAAACGTTAAAAGATCAACATCCAGTTATTTACAGAAAAGTAAGACGAGTTAAAAGTTTTTTTTTTTTCATTACAAAAGATACATTTAACCTTCATTATTTTTGTCAAATGTGTTACATTTTACATAAAACACGTCATAATATTAAAACTACAATGTGTTAAAAATATAGTTTTTTAGCGGTCACCATACATTTGTAAAATGTTAAAACGTTTAGACATAAAAAAATAAATAATTAATACATTTAAAAATATAATACGATAATTAAATAAATAAAAGTTTTAAAAATTGTGCTTTCTTAAAATTATCAAAATGTTTTAGCATTAAAAACATCTAAAACAAGGTGTATTAAAATTACATCATACAAATAGAACTAATCACTATATTTGAAGA
Organism: Chrosomus eos; assembly: GCA_036326025.1. NCBI lineage: Eukaryota > Metazoa > Chordata > Actinopteri > Cypriniformes > Leuciscidae > Chrosomus > Chrosomus eos. The sequence goes on from CM070832.1 coordinate 34,739,931, forward strand.
TGTACTTTTTTCACAATTACACGTTGTTTAAAAGTATTAAAACATTTTATATCATTAAAACATATATGACTTTAGTGTTCATACACTTGTAAGTTGTTAAAACATTAATGTAAAAGTTTAAATTGTGTTTTCTTAACGTTATCGAAATTTTCTAGCATTAAAACATCTAAAACAATGTGTAATGCAATTTTATATCAAACAATAGATCTATTTTCTATCATACGTTTTCTAAAATTAAAACATCAAACAAATAGACCTAACATGTCTTCAGTGTTAAAAATCACAATATCAAAAACACATGCATACATTTTTTAAAAAAACTGACTTACGTTTTTTACATCCACGCTTTGTTGTTGAAAGAAGAACAAAAGTAATCCAGTTTAATCCAACACCATCGATATATCCAAAGGTATTAATCCATCACTATAAAGGTATATCCAAAGGTTTAGAGATTTTAACTCCAAAAGTTGTGTAAATGTAATTTCCCGGGAGCTCCACGAAACACGTCCATTCACTGGCATCCCAAAAGTTAGACTGACATCTGTGAAGTCTACAAAGTAGCCTGACTCAGACTCCACCCCTAGAGCCGTCCCACATCTCGACCCCTCCCACAACAGGTGCTGAGGCATGGGAAAGGATGACAAAGAGTTCCCACGCGACACACACCACACACACACACACACACACACACACACACACACACACACACACACACACACACACACACACACACACACACACACATAATGAAAGAATAGACATCCGCACCCCATGCGTTGCGCATGCGCGCGCACACACACATACATAATGAAAGAAGAGACGCCCCGTGCTCCGTTTGAAAAGACGCAAACTCGACGTAGGCCTACATTCTCTTGGAATTTAGGCTACGCTACTGCAGAGTCAGACCCAAAGACTCCTGAGAGATGCCTTGATGAAGCTATGATGGATTTAACTTTAGCTCCGCGAAAATTACAAGGATCGTGATTAACAAAATTAACCAGCCTGAACATGTGGAATATATTTTACATTTGATTGATCAATGTGGATATAACGATAGAAGATTTACATGAAATATACAACAGAGCACCTTCGATTTGGTTTTCACAGAGCGAGATATTGGATTTTATTTTTACCACGTTATGGATCGGATTGAAAAGACTGAGGAGACGGATTAACAAATGAGGAATATACAGACTGCTCGTGGACCACGCTAATAAATACCCACGTATTAATTAGAAGGTTATAAGGTATATGTATAAATGTATTTAATGTAATAAATAATAAATATAGCCTACTTCCTTTGTATATCCTTTGCATCCATCCTATATCGTTGTTGAACATCGATAAACATGCCCTTACATGCTCCCAGAGACACAGTCGAAGTCTACACGACATGCACGACATAACATACTGTACATATAACACAGGTAGATCACGTAACGATCAACGTGCAAACATAGTTAACATTGTAAACATTTAGACTGAATGCAATGATAGCGATCTTCAATCTCACTTATGAAAGTATTATACAATAAAACATGCACATGTGTTTACAATTAGTTGCACGCACACACATATTCCTTAGTTAACAACACTTGATTTCACTATTATTTACATTGAACAAGCCCATCCACAAATTCTCTCAACATTAGATGTTTTCAAACTTCACGGTAAGTTTTAGAACAGTCCAAATCGTGAGCAGAGGTGGGGGTGTTTGGGAGAGTCCATTTCTAAAGGGTCTTTTTTACTGTTTTAGAACAAATAACATTATGTCCAGGAGAAGTTCACGCTCACACACAAACACACTTCTACAATGTATTGTCTGTGGTAAGATCAGGGACTTGTTTTTAATTAAAGAAAGTTTTGTTTTTCACATATATTTGAAAAGTTCACCAACACATTTAAAAGTTTTAAAAAAGTTGTATAAAGTTATGGTTGGTATTCGTACATTTTACTACGTTATCAGAAAATGTTAGAGAAGGTTGTTACTTCTTTTTAATTCTGTATTTTTACAGACCTAAAACCATGATGCTTCAAAGTATGGAATATAAGTTTTTGAACATTTATAAGATTTTGAACATTTATAAATTTGTGTATTGCAAAAGCAGAAGTCTATTTTTATTCTGTATTTTTACAGACCTAAAACCATGATTAGAAGTAGTCAAAGACAAACGATTTTGAACATTTATAAATTTGTGTGTTGCAAAAGCAGAAGTCTATTTTCTTTAAATAAGGATTTAACGTTTTAATTTCTTTAAATCAGTCTGATGACACGCATTATTTCTGTGATTAATTGATTAGTAATGTTGCGAGGGGGTTTCCTCACACGAGTAAAGCACTTTAGACGTGTTTGTGACAAACACATTGTATTTACTTAGACTTTTTAAACGTATTTAACATTTTAAATGTTTTTCTTCTGTCCAACTTACGTTTCATACGAATTGCCTGAGACGTTTAACAACCACATATAGGGAATGCACGCTGTACCACTACCATCACTGTAGTATTCTGAGGAAATATCAGTTACTTACTTGGGATAATCTCATTAAATTCAAAAACATTTGTTTAATTTATAAAATCAGACATGGTCTAGCACCACATGCTTTCTGAGTGCATTTAAACATTATATATTTATTTTATATGATTTGTATTTCATGAAGACCTGAGGGTCGAAATGATACTTTTTTAATACCATTTTGAAGCAGTACCTTTCAGTGTGCGGACTTCACACTTCTTTATTCAGTTTATTTCACTCAGTTGTCCTGGACCTAAGCCCAATTTGGATGTTAGGAATGTGCAAGCCAGCTTTATGTTTTTGACTCTTCATTGTATTTCCATAATGCGGTGTATGTAATTTTATTTTTGTGATTTTATACCTGCGTTTATCTTTAAGGTAGCCTTTTATTACACCGGCTGAGGGACTAACGGTGAAAATTATCACTCTTGAGCTAACTTGGGTACATTTACATTGTTTTAATGCTGATTAATGTAACACTGTCCCCCTTTTCAAATAAAGAGAAAATGAAAAAGTACGTTTCAGACATAGTGCAAACATGCAATGTTCGAGAAAAGCTCATATTGGTGTAATCTTTGAGAGGTCTCATCCCAAAAACGTAAAACTTTGTGTTGGGATAACCCAGACATACCTTTACTAAAATAAACTTTATGGAAGTCATTTTCAAGCTGTGAGTATGCTTCGACACGTAACTACAGTATACCATTATATATTTATATTATGTTCCCATGTTGCTTTAAAGTCTTTGTTGTTTGTTTGTTATTAACTATTACTTTTTATTTTTCAACATCCTATACAAATTAAAGAAACATATGAGCTAAGAATGTTCTCTAACCCAAAATAAACAGATAATGGAATGTTTGCAATCTACAATATATGTTAGATATTATAGTTGTATTTTACACACATCAACATATTTTGTCAGAAAGTTACACACTTGTAAAGCCTATATGGACTAACTTTAAAACATAGGCCTAATCTTTATACAGAAATCACACACGTCCAAACAAACATACAATATTCAAAAAGACCAAATCACTAAGAAAAGAGGAAATGAAAAGCATTTGTTTATAAGAAATACACAAAAGTTTGCAAATGACGGTTTATCATTAGTTTTTAGCCATCTTGCACAGTAGATGACACCGTTCACATCTTGTTTCTCGGATTGTACGTGTTTTAGACGATGACTTTTCTTTAGAATTTATGTGATAGTCTTTCTGTTTGAGAATGCATGACTATCTATGACTGATGCTGAATCACACAAGTATTAACACATGCTGTGTTACACTTAAACCATTACCACAGAATCACTTGAGTTAAATTAAAGCTTGAGCTAAGTTAAAACCAAACGTATCTTCATACCTGATGTGCCAGACACAAATTGTTCTAACAATTTTTTTTGTTTTATAAATACTCTTTTCTTATTTCTACAAATATTGGGGCTATATGAAGTTAATACACAATGAAACGAGAATAATGATGCCAAATACGTCTGACACTATGTTTTTAAGAAAAGGCAGTGTTTTAAAATACAGATGTTTTTTTCTTTTGACAAAACCTACAATTCCAATGATCTCACCCCGGTGGTGCTTAACATCCAAGAGCTGAAGAAGCAATTCTTTATGCAAAAAAAAAAAAAAAAGCAAATTAATTAAAAACAACAACAATACAAATAGTTTAAGTTATAGTCAACATTTACAATGTGTAATTCTGTCAGTTTGACATGATGTACCTGTACCATATTATTGTAATGCAAGCACTTTTGAGGGTTAACGTTACCTGTCCTTGTAAAAGGATATGGATAAAATTCAAGTATAATCTTTATGCAACAATCATGCTTCCACAATTTACTACAAAAGTGTGCACTGTGTATAAGCAGCTGTGTTAGTATAATAAAAGAGACATTTGACATGAGCAGTGTGCATTTGTACTAGAAGATAGTTGATAATTTTGCACAAACAAAAAGGTCATTTTTAAAAACATAAAATAACTAATTTTACATTCTGGCATACGTGCCGTTGACTTTCCCCTTGTTCACATTCTTGCACATGGGTATTCAAAAGAGATTGTTTTACCCGTTGTAAATTTAGGTATGATAGTATGTTTCTAGATTATTTATTTTGACAGCTATAGAAAGTTGAAGAGTTCGTTGATTATATCAATTCAATGAAGATTGAATAATCTTTGAATTACAGTAATTATTTGTATGTCACATCCATGAAGGTGCAACAATGTTGGAGGTTTTGAGAAACAGAACCATGATAACTGAGCAGTTGAACTTTAACTATAGTCTGTGCTCCCCATTTATTAATATGACTGGAGACGGTGTGTAATAAAATAATAATAAATTTTTAAAAATCACTCCATATTTCATGATTCCTAATACGTTACTATCCCAATTAAGTACAAAAAAACGTACAAATATAGTATAAAGAGAAATAAATGACTGTCCTTTTACACAAATTCTACATTTCTTTTACAGCATATTTCTTTTACAGCATATAGCTGCTATCTCTACGAAACATCGAGATGAAAGATGAGTATTGCTGTTTTTCTGTTACCTAAAAAACAATTACACTTCAAACCCGTCTAACTATTACACTTAAAGATGTGCATTTCACAGTACAATCATACACCGTTATTTTGTGTCACTAAACAACGGTTAAGATAATGAATTATAAATGATACTTATTTTTAAGTGAAAGGTGGGATAATTTTTTTTTTTATTCTTTCCATTTAACATAACCATTCTCAATCTATTGCAGCGTGTCTATTTTCCTTATGCTTTGAAAAACAAACCTTGAAAACAACTATGCCTTCTTAGAATGTCATCAGCCGTAGAAATGTCTTGCGTACGTCTCTCTCTCACAACTATCGCCGGAGTTTCCTGCATCACATAATGTACAGCTAAAGAAAACATTTACACGAGTTGTGAAACGTGTGTTAAATTGAAATCTATAAGAGGCCCTCAAATTCTGTGCATGCAGCAAAACACATCGCAGCCATGTACGATGATTTATCATAAAATTACTTCTGTCACATTGTTTGAAGAAAAAACTTTAATCAGCAGGTGCTTAATAACTATTGAAGTTATTAAACAACACTGAATTCGATAATGATGTGAATAAACCATTGTTACGACTGTAACATACATATTCTTTGAGGTGGGGAACACTGTTTTGTAAAATAGCTTTTTTCGCAACTGTTTTAGATACAGGAAGCAACAACTGTTCAGGAGGCAAATTGTGCCATTGCAGAAGCAGCAGACAGCTTAAGTATCATTGGTGCCAGTCATATTAATAAATGGGGAGCACAGACTATAGTTAAAGTTCAACTGCTCAGTTATCATGGTTCTGTTTCTCAAAACCTCCAACATTGTTGCACCTTCATGGATGTGACATACAAATAATTACTGTAATTCAAAGATTATTCAATCTTCATTGAATTGATATAATCAACGAACTCTTCAACTTTCTATAGCTGTCAAAATAAATAATCTAGAAACATACTATCATACCTAAATTTACAACGGGTAAAACAATCTCTTTTGAATACCCATGTGCAAGAATGTGAACAAGGGGAAAGTCAACGGCACGTATGCCAGAATGTAAAATTAGTTATTTTATGTTTTTAAAAATGACCTTTTTGTTTGTGCAAAATTATCAACTATCTTCTAGTACAAATGCACACTGCTCATGTCAAATGTCTCTTTTATTATACTAACACAGCTGCTTATACACAGTGCACACTTTTGTAGTAAATTGTGGAAGCATGATTGTTGCATAAAGATTATACTTGAATTTTATCCATATCCTTTTACAAGGACAGGTAACGTTAACCCTCAAAAGTGCTTGCATTACAATAATATGGTACAGGTACATCATGTCAAACTGACAGAATTACACATTGTAAATGTTGACTATAACTTAAACTATTTGTATTGTTGTTGTTTTTAATTAATTTGCTTTTTTTTTTTTTTTTTGCATAAAGAATTGCTTCTTCAGCTCTTGGATGTTAAGCACCACCGGGGTGAGATCATTGGAATTGTAGGTTTTGTCAAAAGAAAAAAACATCTGTATTTTAAAACACTGCCTTTTCTTAAAAACATAGTGTCAGACGTATTTGGCATCATTATTCTCGTTTCATTGTGTATTAACTTCATATAGCCCCAATATTTGTAGAAATAAGAAAAGAGTATTTATAAAACAAAAAAAATTGTTAGAACAATTTGTGTCTGGCACATCAGGTATGAAGATACGTTTGGTTTTAACTTAGCTCAAGCTTTAATTTAACTCAAGTGATTCTGTGGTAATGGTTTAAGTGTAACACAGCATGTGTTAATACTTGTGTGATTCAGCATCAGTCATAGATAGTCATGCATTCTCAAACAGAAAGACTATCACATAAATTCTAAAGAAAAGTCATCGTCTAAAACACGTACAATCCGAGAAACAAGATGTGAACGGTGTCATCTACTGTGCAAGATGGCTAAAAACTAATGATAAACCGTCATTTGCAAACTTTTGTGTATTTCTTATAAACAAATGCTTTTCATTTCCTCTTTTCTTAGTGATTTGGTCTTTTTGAATATTGTATGTTTGTTTGGACGTGTGTGATTTCTGTATAAAGATTAGGCCTATGTTTTAAAGTTAGTCCATATAGGCTTTACAAGTGTGTAACTTTCTGACAAAATATGTTGATGTGTGTAAAATACAACTATAATATCTAACATATATTGTAGATTGCAAACATTCCATTATCTGTTTATTTTGGGTTAGAGAACATTCTTAGCTCATATGTTTCTTTAATTTGTATAGGATGTTGAAAAATAAAAAGTAATAGTTAATAACAAACAAACAACAAAGACTTTAAAGCAACATGGGAACATAATATAAATATATAATGGTATACTGTAGTTACGTGTCGAAGCATACTCACAGCTTGAAAATGACTTCCATAAAGTTTATTTTAGTAAAGGTATGTCTGGGTTATCCCAACACAAAGTTTTACGTTTTTGGGATGAGACCTCTCAAAGATTACACCAATATGAGCTTTTCTCGAACATTGCATGTTTGCACTATGTCTGAAACGTACTTTTTCATTTTCTCTTTATTTGAAAAGGGGGACAGTGTTACATTAATCAGCATTAAAACAATGTAAATGTACCCAAGTTAGCTCAAGAGTGGTAATTTTCACCGTTAGTCCCTCAGCCGGTGTAATAAAAGGCTACCTTAAAGATAAACGCAGGTATAAAATCACAAAAATAAAATTACATACACCGCATTATGGAAATACAATGAAGAGTCAAAAACATAAAGCTGGCTTGCACATTCCTAACATCCAAATTGGGCTTAGGTCCAGGACAACTGAGTGAAATAAACTGAATAAAGAAGTGTGAAGTCCGCACACTGAAAGGTACTGCTTCAAAATGGTATTAAAAAAGTATCATTTCGACCCTCAGGTCTTCATGAAATACAAATCATATAAAATAAATATATAATGTTTAAATGCACTCAGAAAGCATGTGGTGCTAGACCATGTCTGATTTTATAAATTAAACAAATGTTTTTGAATTTAATGAGATTATCCCAAGTAAGTAACTGATATTTCCTCAGAATACTACAGTGATGGTAGTGGTACAGCGTGCATTCCCTATATGTGGTTGTTAAACGTCTCAGGCAATTCGTATGAAACGTAAGTTGGACAGAAGAAAAACATTTAAAATGTTAAATACGTTTAAAAAGTCTAAGTAAATACAATGTGTTTGTCACAAACACGTCTAAAGTGCTTTACTCGTGTGAGGAAACCCCCTCGCAACATTACTAATCAATTAATCACAGAAATAATGCGTGTCATCAGACTGATTTAAAGAAATTAAAACGTTAAATCCTTATTTAAAGAAAATAGACTTCTGCTTTTGCAACACACAAATTTATAAATGTTCAAAATCGTTTGTCTTTGACTACTTCTAATCATGGTTTTAGGTCTGTAAAAATACAGAATAAAAATAGACTTCTGCTTTTGCAATACACAAATTTATAAATGTTCAAAATCTTATAAATGTTCAAAAACTTATATTCCATACTTTGAAGCATCATGGTTTTAGGTCTGTAAAAATACAGAATTAAAAAGAAGTAACAACCTTCTCTAACATTTTCTGATAACGTAGTAAAATGTACGAATACCAACCATAACTTTATACAACTTTTTTAAAACTTTTAAATGTGTTGGTGAACTTTTCAAATATATGTGAAAAACAAAACTTTCTTTAATTAAAAACAAGTCCCTGATCTTACCACAGACAATACATTGTAGAAGTGTGTTTGTGTGTGAGCGTGAACTTCTCCTGGACATAATGTTATTTGTTCTAAAACAGTAAAAAAGACCCTTTAGAAATGGACTCTCCCAAACACCCCCACCTCTGCTCACGATTTGGACTGTTCTAAAACTTACCGTGAAGTTTGAAAACATCTAATGTTGAGAGAATTTGTGGATGGGCTTGTTCAATGTAAATAATAGTGAAATCAAGTGTTGTTAACTAAGGAATATGTGTGTGCGTGCAACTAATTGTAAACACATGTGCATGTTTTATTGTATAATACTTTCATAAGTGAGATTGAAGATCGCTATCATTGCATTCAGTCTAAATGTTTACAATGTTAACTATGTTTGCACGTTGATCGTTACGTGATCTACCTGTGTTATATGTACAGTATGTTATGTCGTGCATGTCGTGTAGACTTCGACTGTGTCTCTGGGAGCATGTAAGGGCATGTTTATCGATGTTCAACAACGATATAGGATGGATGCAAAGGATATACAAAGGAAGTAGGCTATATTTATTATTTATTACATTAAATACATTTATACATATACCTTATAACCTTCTAATTAATACGTGGGTATTTATTAGCGTGGTCCACGAGCAGTCTGTATATTCCTCATTTGTTAATCCGTCTCCTCAGTCTTTTCAATCCGATCCATAACGTGGTAAAAATAAAATCCAATATCTCGCTCTGTGAAAACCAAATCGAAGGTGCTCTGTTGTATTCCATGTAAATCTTCTATCGTTATATCCACATTGATCAATCAAATGTAAAATATATTCCACATGTTCAGGCTGGTTAATTTTGTTAATCACGATCCTTGTAATTTTCGCGGAGCTAAAGTTAAATCCATCATAGCTTCATCAAGGCATCTCTCAGGAGTCTTTGGGTCTGACTCTGCAGTAGCGTAGCCTAAATTCCAAGAGAATGTAGGCCTACGTCGAGTTTGCGTCTTTTCAAACGGAGCACGGGGCGTCTCTTCTTTCATTATGTATGTGTGTGTGCGCGCGCATGCGCAACGCATGGGGTGCGGATGTCTATTCTTTCATTATGTGTGTGTGTGTGTGTGTGTGTGTGTGTGTGTGTGTGTGTGTGTGTGTGTGTGTGTGTGTGTATGTGTGTGTGTGTGTGTGTGTGCGTGTGTGCGCGTGGGAACTCTTTGTCATCCTTTCCCATGCCTCAGCACCTGTTGTGGGAGGGGTCGAGATGTGGGACGGCTCTAGGGGTGGAGTCTGAGTCAGGCTACTTTGTAGACTTCACAGATGTCAGTCTAACTTTTGGGATGCCAGTGAATGGACGTGTTTCGTGGAGCTCCCGGGAAATTACATTTACACAACTTTTGGAGTTAAAATCTCTAAACCTTTGGATATACCTTTATAGTGATGGATTAATACCTTTGGATATATCGATGGTGTTGGATTAAACTGGATTACTTTTGTTCTTCTTTCAACAACAAAGCGTGGATGTAAAAAACGTAAGTCAGTTTTTTTAAAAAATGTATGCATGTGTTTTTGATATTGTGATTTTTAACACTGAAGACATGTTAGGTCTATTTGTTTGATGTTTTAATTTTAGAAAACGTATGATAGAAAATAGATATATTGTTTGATATAAAATTGCATTACACATTGTTTTAGATGTTTTAATGCTAGAAAATTTCGATAACGTTAAGAAAACACAATTTAAACTTTTACATTAATGTTTTAACAACTTACAAGTGTATGAACACTAAAGTCATATATGTTTTAATGATATAAAATGTTTTAATACTTTTAAACAACGTGTAATTGTGAAAAAAGTACATCTTCAAATATAGTGATTAGTTCTATTTGTATGATGTAATTTTAATACACCTTGTTTTAGATGTTTTTAATGCTAAAACATTTTGATAATTTTAAGAAAGCACAATTTTTAAAACTTTTATTTATTTAATTATCGTATTATATTTTTAAATGTATTAATTATTTATTTTTTATGTCTAAACGTTTTAACATTTTACAAATGTATGGTGACCGCTAAAAAACTATATTTTTAACACATTGTAGTTTTAATATTATGACGTGTTTTATGTAAAATGTAACACATTTGACAAAAATAATGAAGGTTAAATGTATCTTTTGTAATGAAAAAAAAAAAACTTTTAACTCGTCTTACTTTTCTGTAAATAACTGGATGTTGATCTTTTAATGTTTTAACATTTTAGATGTTTTATGAACTAAAACATTTTGATAACTTTAAGAAATGCAGTTTAAACAACTTACAAGTGTGTGTGAACACTGAAGACATATTAGATGCAAGTAATTTTAATACAAACGGTTTTAATGCTAGAACATTTTGATAACGTTAAGAAAACAGCTTTTAAACTTTTTCATTAATGTTTTAAGTGTATGAACACTAAACACAATAGTATCTTAATGATATAAATTGTTTTAATAGTTTTAAGCAATGTGTGTTATTGCACACAATTTTAACTTTCTCATTAATGTTTTAATGGTCTTAATCACTATACGTGTTATGTGAAAAGCACAACTTTTGCCCCAAAATATATGTTATTTTTGTGATTGAAAACTCTTTTTAAAAACAGATGTTTATGTAAAATGAAACATTTTACTAAATTATGTGTAAAGGTAAAGACATATGTATCTTAATGGTTTTAATCACTACGTGTTATGACCCTTTTCTTTAATAAAAAACACTAAACCTATCTCTGTTTTCTGTCATCCTTCTTAAAAAGATTGAAAAATGTATTGTTTTGAATGTTTTTTCCATTATTTTGAACATTTTTTACATTGATCAAGACAGGTGCCCGTAACAGATGTACAACACGTGCCCAGACCGGAACCGGTTCGGATGGGAGGGGTTCCGTACAGTGGGAATTCCCACGGTCACATGATCTCTCCGGAAGTGGGTGGAGGGGGGCGGGACTAAGCGTGGGAAAAGGGGGTGGAGCTAAGTGTGGGGAAAAGGGGGCGGGGCTAAGCGTGGGAAAAAGGGGCGTGGTCAATCAAGGGCCATAAATCACTCAAAAAGTGACAAAAAACGCCCTATATTCTCTCTGAAGGGGTAGAGGATGAGGAGAGGGAGGTTGAGGAGATGGAGGTAGAGGAGGAGGAGAAGGAGGTAGAGGAGGAGGAGAAGGAGGTAGAGGAGAAGGAGGTAGAGGAGGAGGAGAAGGGGTAGAGGAGAAGAAGGAGGTAGAGGAGAAGGAGGAGGTAGAGGAGGAGGAGGAGAAGGAGGATGAGGAGAAGGGGTAGAGGATGAGGAGAAGGAGGTAGAGGAGGAGGAGAAGGAGGATGAGGAGAAGGGGTAGAGGATGAGGAGAAGGAGGTAGAGGAGAAGGAGGTAGAGGAGGAGGACAAGGGGTAGAGGAGAAGGAGAAGGAGGTAGAGGAGGAGGAGGAGAAGGGGTAGAGGATGAGGAGAAGGAGGTAGAGGAGAAGGAGGATGAGGAGAAGGAGGTAGAGGAGGAGGAGAAGGGGTAGAGGAGAAGGAGAAGGAGGTAAAGGAGGAGAAGGAGGTAGAGGAGGAGGAGAAGGAGGATGAGGAGAAGGGGTAGAGGATGAGGAGGAGGAGAAATGGTAGAGGAGAAGGAGGTAGAGGAGGAGGAGAAGAAGGAGGAGGAGGAGAAGGGGTAGATGATGAGGAGAAGAAGGTAGAGGAGAGGTGAAGGGGTAGAGGAGAAGGAGAAGGAGGTAGAGGAGGAGAAGGAGGTAGAGGAGGAGGAGAAGGGGGATGAGGAGAAGGGGTAGAGGAGGAGGAGAAGGAGGATGAGGAGAAGGGGTAGAGGATGAGGAGAAGGAGGTAGAGGAGGAGGAGAAGGAGGTAGAGGAGGAGAAGGAGGTAGAGGAGGAGGCCCAGGTAGAGGAAGAGAAGAAGAAGGAGATAGAGGAAGAAGTAGAGAAGGACTCGAAGAGTTGATAGAACCTGAACAAAGAAGACGAGGACCAATCGAGGACCAATGGAGAACTAGATTTTCTACCATTTCTGTGAAATATATTTCATGAAATTAGTCTTATTGTGTACTGTACCATTAGATGTATAAATCCTACTTTATTTCATTGTTATGCTTTAATTTGTATACTGTAATTTAGATATTGCCAAAAATATTTCATTTAGATTTATATATCATTTTTTTTATTATTATTATCATTATTATTTTATTATTATTATTATTTTTTACTTGTATTATTATATATAATTTTTTTATTTAAATTTTTTTATACTTATATTATTTAATTTTTTTTTTTTTTATTATATTATATAATTTTTTTTTTTTTTTTTTAGTTTGATTTGGCTTGATATTATGTGATATACTATTTCATTTGTTGAATTCTACTCCCTGCTGGTTACCTTACATAGTGTGACCAGATGTTTGCTATTTAGATTAATGAACTGCTATTTAAAATGCACCTGTGACTTTGTTTGTTACACACACCCTGACGAAGGCAATAGCCGCAACGCGTAGGTGTATCTGTCACCAATTTTATGGATAAAAGCCATGATTCAATAAAGGCTTTTTAATTTTTGTATACACAATTCGAGTGCCTTGGAGTATTACTTTGATTTTGAAGACGAGGACCAAATTTGACTCAAGAAATCCGTGCAACACTTATTGACCATGTTACCATGTTATCAACCATGGACTGACACCGATGGAAGCTGGACCACAGTCTATGCGCTGGACACAGAGATCAACCAAATCTCTGGTTTACAGTTTTTTTCAGTCGCTAACAAGCGTTTGTCCAACCAGTTGTCACATTTTCAAAACTCTAAACACAATTAGCACAGTATCGGTCTTTTGTGGCCATACCATTCACACATTTAATGTCGTTTTCACACAATATGCAGTCAGTGAACACATTTCCACAATGCTTACATTTTCTTAACAGACAAGCTATACCTCCCAACAAAATTATGGATTGTTTTTGTAGTATTTACAAATGTTAACACACACCATCCCACAATAGCAAAAACAATTTTCCAAACCTTAGATAAAAACATCTGCTCCTGCAATGATATCAGTTCAAAAACAATATAGCTCAGCTAATAATCAACAAACAATTAAATAATTGACACACAGATGATTTATGTTGGTTAAATTGGGCCAACCACAGCTGATTCCAGTCTGGCTTAGACTGGCAGGGGTTATTTTTTTCTATTACATTGACACTTATGCAGTAAAATGAGGACTTTGAGGAGTGATGTTTTTGGAAACAGAAACAGAAAAAGACACTGTAATGTCTGGACGAGGAAGAGTAAGAGCAAGGGGCCCAGTGAGAGATGCAGTGAGAGGTGCAGGAGCTATGACGACAATATGTCCAGATATAGTGTATATTCAATTCCATGTCCAGGTCTATAAGCTTTGAACTTTGCAAGTAGGTAACCTACACAGTAATAGGTTACAGTACAGTATAGTATATGACAATGTAATGTAACTTTGTTACAGAGAGTTATGGAATTGGAGGCCAACCAGGCCCCTCATGAACTCATATACATAGATGATGAGGCAGGATTCAACCTGGCCAAAAGGCGTTACAGTAACATGGACGAAATGTAATTGGAAAAAGGGCCACAGTTGATTTGCCAGAACAGAGAGGGGCAAACATTACCATGTGTGCAGCAATTGCAAATGCAGGATTACTCCTTCACAGATGTCAGGTTGGACCCTTATAATACAGAGCGCATTCTTGCCTTTCACAATGATCTCCACCAAGTGTGTATGTTTTGACTGAAGTGTGTATGTTTTGACAGAAGTGTGTCATTTAGCAAACAATCTAGGAATTATGCAAATTGAGTGTGGTGTTTGGATAATTGTGATTATATTTTGAAAAAAAAGAACCCGGTTTTCAAAATTGCGTGTAAACAATTGAAAAAAACTGTAATGTTTTGTGAGTGTTAGATTATTTTGCTAACAAATTAGTCATTTTGGACATTGAGCTTCAGTTTTATCCAGTGTGTTAACTGTTTTGAAAATGTGATGTCAGAGTGGGCAAATGTGTCGAGAAAAAACTGTAAACTGAACAAGAAGAGATGCAAATCAAAAGTTTGATAATGGCGTTATGAAAGGCAGCTTCTGTGAATGACACATTTATATAAAGAAACAGTTATTTTGTGTTGTGAAAAGGATAATTTGTGATTTTGAGTATTGTATACTAACACAATTGAAAACATGATGATTTTTTTAAAGTGCACTTTAAAAGAGTTTTGAAAATGTACACCTTACTTGTGAAAATAGTATCAAAGCGAATAAAAAAAACTGTAAAGCGCAAGTGGTAGGTCTACTGACAAAAAAGAGTTTCTGAAGCTCTGGTCTAGTTGAAGTTGAGGAGAGGAGCGGTTACAGAAGAAAGTGTAGCGCTTAGTGTTGCTGAGAGAGAGAAAGAAAGCAACTCGATCGCCTCCTGGAGGAGAAAGGAAGAATGACGAGGCTGAGCTGTGCTTTTCCTTTGCCGCACTAATAGCAGACAAAAACCATGAAAGCAAAATGTAAGAAAAGAAATCAAATTTGAAAGGATAAAGGAAAAATGAGATTGGGTGAAGTGAATTATGTGAGTAGTGAAGATGAAGCAAAAGCTTACAGCACCTGGTATTCCCAGGCGGTCTCCCATCCAAGTACTAACCAGGCCCGACCCTGCTTAGCTTCCGAGATCGGACGAGATCGGGCGTGTTCAGGGTGGTATGGCCGTAAGCGAGAGACTCAGTCGATAGAGAGATATTTAAAGAAGGACACCAGCAGCAGCAGCAGCACCTCTACACATGACGGACCGCATTGACACACGTCCCGAGCTGCAGAAACAGACCCCTTTCCCCATCAAGAGTTTTCAAGACTTTCCTCAAAAAATATCCTCGCTTTATGAAATTTGAAGTTCACAGCATTTGTGCGACATTGACATGTAACTAAGAAAAAAAAACCTGACGTCCCTTTTCCTTAAAAAAAGAAAGAAAGAAAAAGGTAAAAGTCAAG
Source organism: Chrosomus eos (assembly GCA_036326025.1). Taxonomy (NCBI): domain Eukaryota; kingdom Metazoa; phylum Chordata; class Actinopteri; order Cypriniformes; family Leuciscidae; genus Chrosomus; species Chrosomus eos. The sequence goes on from CM070832.1 coordinate 34,755,735, forward strand.
AAAATGTTAATGATATTGAATACAAATGTGTTAGTTGTCAGAGATGACTGGATATAGTCCAATTAAATATGAGTCAATATAATTTGTTTGTTTATTTCATTATTTTTAATTATTTATTTATATGCACGTGTTTGATCTTAAACTCGTACTGTTATTAAATGTAGGCTATAACTGATAAAACAACGGACTTGAGTTTTTTTGAGTCTTCCATTTTTTCAACAATGAGCGCAGTAAGTGATGCTATTCTGCCCTCTTGCGTTTGGATTCAAACTTTAGAAAGTAAATAAATAAAGTGAGAATGAAAGAAAACCTTCAATTCTGTTTTAAAAATAAGTAAGAAAACCTTTGATTTCCTGTTATAGTTATGATTGGGTTTTTTTTTTTTTACAACAGTCACACTAAATTATTTTTTTTATTATGGTTGCTTGAAGAACAATTTCCAAACAAAACTGCCATGTACAAATAAAAATATAAAATATAAATAGGTCTAAATATAGACCTGCCAACAAAAAAAATATCAAAATAATAATACAAATAAATAAAATAATAAAATGCCTTGCTGTTTCACAAAATCGTAAATGTATTAAATAAAGAAAGGTAACAGCTTTATTGTTTGTGCTCTCCATAATAGTAACTATACTATAGTTTTCTTATTGTTTCAGTACCACAGAAAAAAAGACGTTTATAAAGATGAATAATGTGCCTCATTTTCCAGACTCTTTTCATAAAAAAATAAAATAAAATAAAATATTTCAAGCTCATATAGGCAAAGAAAAATTGCACAACAATTTGTCATACTATATATAAAAAAATAGTTACATTTTCCATAATTATTGTATGTGATTATGTCAGTTTCAGTATTTGCTTTCTACCATGCACAAATTAAAATGTCACTGAACACAGCTGTTTAATTGTAACAATGAGCACTCAAACACACCAAACCAACAATTACTAAAAACACACACAAAAACTGATTTTGCACGGGCACTTTGCACTAGTATAGGCCCTATAACATTTCTATCATGCCTGGTAGTCAAGGCACATTTTATTTACTGCACGAATAGAAGAGGATGACAGCAATAAAGGCTCCATTTAACAAACCAATGAGAATAAATATTCAAATGAACATTTGTCTGTCCAAAATGGCCATTAAAGGCATAAGGAGGCTAAATGAAAACTACCTCATTTTGCGTAATCAGTTACAGTCAGAGATACAGAGATAACCATTAAGGCCAGTCAGCTTTCATTATATAATGTCATGAGATCTGCTGGTTGGTCAAAGAATATAAAGCATCTCAAAGCAAGAGAGATTGAAAAGCAGTGGTTCCTCGCAAAGAAAAAGTCTATGGAGCTCTCCATGTACGCATAAATGTTTAAAATGGCCATTTGTTGTTTTCATGTGTTTGTGTTGATTGAGAGAATAATGTGTCATTAATTATCAAGAATAGAGGAGGTTATCATCTGTGTATGGGAGCATATCAACAAATAGCTAACGTTATATCAAAAACATCAAAACCAATTTACATATTAAATTGTGCACAAAATTGTGCATAAAAATGTCCATATCATGCCTATTCATTTATCTGCATCGAGTCAATAACATTCTATGTTTTATTCTAATCTGAGTAGCCTAATGCCATTATGTAATAAAATTCAAATCTCCAAACTTAGGAATAAGAAGCTGTTCATTTTGAGAATTATTTAGCAAAGCACCTGAAAAAAAAAATGTCATAAACTTCAGTACAAGAGTTAAACAGATATATGTTTATGAACAATCATACATTAAACATGCTTAGTCACTCTTTGTATTTGTATAGCATATCCAGTTTTAATCTAATGAAACAGGATATATTTCCCGTCACTCAAACTCTTGAGTTGATTGAGCGCTTTGCTCTATTGTGATGTCACAGGACGTTCGCTGAGACAGTGCGCGCAGCGCTATCTTACAATTTGTAGCGAGTCGGCGAGTGATCGTGAGTACACTGCTTTTTATTCAGGGTTTGGAGATTTGAATTTTTTTACATAATGGCATTAGGCTACTCAGATTAGAATAAAACATAGAATGTTATTGACTCGATGCAGATAAATGAATAGGCATGATATGGAAATTTTTATGCACAATTTTGTGCACAATTTAATATGTAAATTGGTTTTGATGTTTTTAATATAACGTTAGCTATGTGTTGATATGCTCCCATACACAGATGATAACCTCCTCTATTCTTGATAATTAATGACACATTATTCTCTCAATCAACACAAACACATGAAAACAACAAATGGCCATTTTAAACATTTATGCGTACATGGAGAGCTCCATAGACTTTTTCTTTGCGAGGAACTTCACCACTGCTTTTCAATCTCTCTTGCTTTGAGATGCTTTATATTCTTTGACCAACCAGCAGATCCCATGACATTATATAATGAAAGCTGACTGGCCTTAATGGTTATCTCTGTATCTCTGACTGTAACTGATTAGGCAAAATGAGGTAGTTTTCATTTAGCCTCCTTATGCCTTTAATGGCCATTTTGGACAGACAAATGTTCATTTGAATATTTATTCTCATTGGTTTGTTAAATGGAGCCTTTATTGCTGTCATCCTCTTCTATTCGTGCAGTAAATAAAATGTGCCTTGACTACCAGGCATGATAGAAATGTTATAGGGCCTATACTAGTGCAAAGTGCCCGTGCAAAATCAGTTTTTGTGTGTGTTTTTAGTAATTGTTGGTTTGGTGTGTTTGAGTGCTCATTGTTACAATTAAACAGCTGTGTTCAGTGACATTTTAATTTGTGCATGGTAGAAAGCAAATACTGAAACTGACATAATCACATACAATAATTATGGAAAATGTAACTATTTTTTTATATATAGTATGACAAATTGTTGTGCAATTTTTCTTTGCCTATATGAGCTTGAAATATTTTATTTTATTTTATTTTTTTATGAAAAGAGTCTGGAAAATGAGGCACATTATTCATCTTTATAAACGTCTTTTTTTCTGTGGTACTGAAACAATAAGAAAACTATAGTATAGTTACTATTATGGAGAGCACAAACAATAAAGCTGTTACCTTTCTTTATTTAATACATTTACGATTTTGTGAAACAGCAAGGCATTTTATTATTTTATTTATTTGTATTATTCTTTTGATATTTTTTTTGTTGGCAGGTCTATATTTAGACCTATTTATATTTTATATTTTTATTTGTACATGGCAGTTTTGTTTGGAAATTGTTCTTCAAGCAACCATAATAAAAATAATAATTTAGTGTGACTGTTGTAAAAAAAAAACCCAATCATAACTATAACAGGAAATCAAAGGTTTTCTTACTTATTTTTAAAACAGAATTGAAGGTTTTCTTTCATTCTCACTTTATTTATTTACTTTCTAAAGTTTGAATCCAAACGCAAGAGGGCAGAATAGCATCACTTACTGCGCTCATTGTTGAAAAAATGGAAGACTCAAAAAAACTCAAGTCCGTTGTTTTATCAGTTATAGCCTACATTTAATAACAGTACGAGTTTAAGATCAAACGCGTGCATATAAATAAATAATTAAAAATAATGAAACAAACAAACAAATTATATTGACTCATATTTAATTGGACTATATCCAGTCATCTCTGACAACTAACACATTTGTATTCAATATCATTAACATTTTCTTGACTTTTACCTTTTTCTTTCTTTCTTTTTTTAAGGAAAAGGGACGTCAGGTTTTTTTTTCTTAGTTACATGTCAATGTCGCACAAATGCTGTGAACTTCAAATTTCATAAAGCGAGGATATTTTTTGAGGAAAGTCTTGAAAACTCTTGATGGGGAAAGGGGTCTGTTTCTGCAGCTCGGGACGTGTGTCAATGCGGTCCGTCATGTGTAGAGGTGCTGCTGCTGCTGCTGGTGTCCTTCTTTAAATATCTCTCTATCGACTGAGTCTCTCGCTTACGGCCATACCACCCTGAACACGCCCGATCTCGTCCGATCTCGGAAGCTAAGCAGGTCGGGCCTGGTTAGTACTTGGATGGGAGACCGCCTGGGAATACCAGGTGCTGTAAGCTTTTGCTTCATCTTCACTACTCACATAATTCACTTCACCCAATCTCATTTTTCCTTTATCCTTTCAAATTTGATTTCTTTTCTTACATTTTGCTTTCATGGTTTTTGTCTGCTATTAGTGCGGCAGAGGAAAAGCACAGCTCAGCCTCGTCATTCTTCCTTTCTCCTCCAGGAGGCGATCGAGTTGCTTTCTTTCTCTCTCTCAGCAACACTAAGCGCTACACTTTCTTCTGTAACCGCTCCTCTCCTCAACTTCAACTAGACCAGAGCTTCAGAAACTCTTTTTTGTCAGTAGACCTACCACTTGCGCTTTACAGTTTTTTTTTATTCGCTTTGATACTTTTTTCACAAGCAGTGGTGGAAGAAGTACTGAATCTCAGTACTTAAGTAAAAGTACAAATAACCAGAGACATATTTACTTTAGTAAAAGTAGAAGTACCACAATGACAATCCTACTTAAGTAAAAAGTAAAACGTACCTGATTTTAAATGTACTTTAAGTATTAAAAGTAAAAGTACTTGCATAACATTTTTTTCTCTTAATGTATATTCTAATGATTAATAACAGTTTAATTCTAACTCATTCAACCTAATAGCCTACTCCTATAATGATGTTCAATAATGATGAATTTATTTTTTAAGTTTTTGTCACCATTTCTGAACAAGCTTGCAATTAGACAATACACACATCAAGCTTACTATATCCTTGCTATAAATACTAGTATTTGACGGCGTTTGGCTGTAAACGCGATTAATATGGCGTAATTCTGAACCTCTTGGCTTGCCATACTAATCCTAACCAAACGTATAATACACACACACCCCACACCACTACTAAACCTACCCACCATATGCACGTAAAAAAAAAATATTTTCGCGTATAAATTGCATGATAAACACTGCGTGCTATAGAGACGCATTTAATGAGACAAACGTGCGACGAACGGACGGTCAGGATGACGTTTTGGCAGGAAAAACTGTTCAGAAAATGTAACGAAAATTTAACAGAATATTGTAGAAATGTAATGAAGTAGAAAGTATAATAATTTCTGCAAAATGTAACGAAGTAAAAGTAAAAAGTATGCACTATTGATTCTACTTAAGTAAAGTACAGATACGTGAAAAATTTACTTAAGTAAAGTAACGAAGTATTTTTACTTCGTTACATTCCACCACTGTTCACAAGTAAGGTGTACATTTTCAAAACTCTTTTAAAGTGCACTTTAAAAAAATCATCATGTTTTCAATTGTGTTAGTATACAATACTGAAAATCACAAATTATCCTTTTCACAACACAAAATAACTGTTTCTTTATATAAATGTGTCATTCACAGAAGCTGCCTTTCATAACGCCATTATCAAACTTTTGATTTGCATCTCTTCTTGTTCAGTTTACAGTTTTTCTCGACACATTTGCCCACTCTGACATCACATTTTCAAAACAGTTAACACACAGGATAAAACTGAAGCTCAATGTCCAAAATGACTAATTTTGTTAGCAAAATAATCTAACACTCACAAAACATTACAGTTTTTTTTCAATTGTTTACACGCAATTTTGAAAACCGGGTTCTTTTTTTTTCAAAATATAATCACAATTATCCAAACACCACACTCAATTTGCATAATTCCTAGATTGTTTGCTAAATGACACACTTCTGTCAAAACATACACACTTCAGTCAAAACATACACACTTGGTGGAGATCATTGTGAAAGGCAAGAATGCGCTCTGTATTATAAGGATCCAACCTGACATCTGTGAAGGAGTAATCCTGCATTTGCAATTGCTGCACACATGGTAATGTTTGCCCCTCTCTGTTCTGGCAAATCAACTGTGGCCCTTTTTCCAATTACATTTCGTCCATGTTACTGTAACGCCTTTTGGCCAGGTTGAATCCTGCCTCATCATCTATGTATTGAGTTCATGAGGGGCCTGGTTGGCCTCCAATTCCATAACTCTCTGTAACAAAGTTACATTACATTGTCATATACTATACTGTACTGTAACCTATTACTGTGTAGGTTACCTACTTGCAAAGTGCAAAGCTTATAGACCTGGACATGGAATTGAATATACACTATATCTGGACATATTGTCGTCATAGCTCCTGCACCTCTCACTGCATCTCTCACTGGGCCCCTTGCTCTTACTCTTCCTCGTCCAGACATTACAGTGTCTTTTTCTGTTTCTGTTTCCAAAAACATCACTCCTCAAAGTCCTCATTTTACTGCATAAGTGTCAATGTAATAGAAAAAAATAACCCCTGCAGTCTAAGCCAGACTGGAATCAGCTGTGGTTGGCCCAATTTAACCAACATAAATCATCTGTGTGTCAATTATTTAATTGTTTGTTGATTATTAGCTGAGCTATATTGTTTTTGAACTGATATCATTGCAGGAGCAGATGTTTTTATCTAAGGTTTGGAAAATTGTTTTTGCTATTGTGGGATGGTGTGTGTTAACATTTGTAAATACTACAAAAACAATCCATAATTTTGTTGGGAGGTATAGCTTGTCTGTTAAGAAAATGTAAGCATTGTGGAAATGTGTTCACTGACTGCATATTGTGTGAAAACGACATTAAATGTGTGAATGGTATGGCCACAAAAGACCGATACTGTGCTAATTGTGTTTAGAGTTTTGAAAATGTGACAACTGGTTGGACAAACGCTTGTTAGCGATTGAAAAAAACTGTAAACCAGAGATTTGGTTGATCTCTGTGTCCAGCCATAGACTGTGGTCCAGCTTCCATCGGTGTCAGTCCATGGTTGATAACATGGTAACATGGTCAATAAGTGTTGCACGGATTTCTTGAGTCAAATTTGGTCCTCGTCTTCAAAATCAAAGTAATACTCCAAGGCACTCGAATTGTGTATACAAAAATTAAAAAGCCTTTATTGAATCATGGCTTTTATCCATAAAATTGGTGACAGATACACCTACGCGTTGCGGCTATTGCCTTCGTCAGGTGTGTGTAACAAACAAAGTCACAGGTGCATTTTAAATAGCAGTTCATTAATCTAAATAGCAAACATCTGGTCACACTACTGTAAGGTAACCAGCAAGGAGTAGAATTCAACAAATGAAATAGTATACACATAATATCAAGCCAAATCAAACTAAAAAAAAAAAAAAATTATATAATATAATAAAATAAATAAAAAAATTAAAAATTAAATAATAATAAGTATAAAAAAAATTAAATAAAAAAATTGTATATAATAATAATAAATAAATAAATAATAATAATAAAATAATAATAATATAATAATAAAAGATATATAAATCTAAATGAAATATTTTCAATATCTAAATTAAGTATACAAATTAAAGCATAACAATAAATAAAGTAATTATACACTAATGACAGTACAAATAAACTAATTCATGAAATATATTTCAATCAAAATGAAAATATATTCTTTGGATCATCTATAAATCTACAGTCTACTCTAAATTATCTACATAACTTCATCGAATCTAAATCACTAGCATCCATCTAACTCTACATACACTATACTAAACTATTCTCATGACTACTACCTTTCCATCAACCTGTAAATATCTCTGCTTCTCTCTCATCTCTCCTCGAATCCTTCCCCTCTACTCTTCTCTCATCCTACCTACTCTCACCTCTCCTTCTCTCTATCTCCTCTACCTCCTTCTCCTCTACGCCCTTCTCCTCCTCCTCTACCTCCTTCTCCTCATCCTCTACCTCCTTCTCTCATCCTCTACCTCCTTCTCCTCATCCTACCTCTCCTCACTCCTCTACCTCCTTCCTCCTCTACCCCTTCCTCCCCTACCTCCTTCTCCTCATCCCTACTTCCTCACCTCTCTCCTCTCCTCTACCTCCTTCTCCTCTACCTCCTTCTCCTCCTCCTCTACCTCCTTCTCTCTCCTCACCTCCTTCTCCTCTCCTCCCTCTCCTCATCCTCTACCCCTTCTCCCTCCTCCTCTATCCTCCTTCTCCTCTATCCTCCCTCCCTCCTCCTATCCTCTACCCCTTCTCCTCCTCCTCTACCTCCTTCTCCTCATCCTCTACCCTTCTCCTCACCTCCTCTACCCTCCTTCTCCTCATCCTCTCCTTCTCCTCTACCTCCTTCTCCTCTCCTCTACCCCTTCTCCTCCTCCTCTACCTCCTTCTCCTCTCCTCTACCTCCTCTCCTCATCCTTCCCTTCTCCTCTACCTCTACCCTTCTCCTCCTCCTCTACCTCCTTCTCCTCCTCCTCTACCTCCATCTCCTCAACCTCCTTCTCCTTCCCTCCTTCTCCTCATCCTCCCTCTCCTCATCCTCTACCCCTTCTCCTCCTCCTCTACTCTCCTCCTCATCCTCTACCCCTTCTCCTCTCCTCCTTCTCCTCTCCTCTACCCCTTTCTCCTCATCCTCCTTCCCTCCTCCTCATTCTCCTCCTTCTCCTTCTCCTCTTACACCACCTTCTCCTACCTCCCTCTACCTCCTTCTCCTTCTCCTCTACCTCCTTCTCCTCATCCTCTACCTCCTTCTCCTCATCCTTACTTTCTCCTCTTCCTCTACCTCCTTCATACCTCATAACCCCTTCTTCCTTCCTCCTCTACCTCCTTTCTCCCTCTACCTCCTTCTCCTCATCCTCCTCTCCTCCTCCTCTACCTCCCACTTCTCCTAACTACCTCCTTCTCTCTCCTTCCTCTACCTCCTTCTCCTCATCCTCCTTCTCCTCATCCTCCCTCTCCTCCATCCTACTAACCCCTTCTCCTCTCTTCCTCTACCTCCTTCTCCTCATCCTCCCTCTCCTCATCCTCTCCCTTCTCCTCTCTCACCATCCTTCTCCTCATCTCACTCCCTCTCCTCATCCTCCTCTAACCCCCATTCTCCTCATCCTCTTCCCCTTCATCCTACTACCTCCTTCTTCCTCCTCTACCACCATTCTCCTCCTCCTCTAACCTCCATCTCCTCAACCTCCTTCTCACTAATCCTCCTTCTCCTCATCCTCCTCTCTCAATCCTCTACCTTCTCCTCCTCCTTCTACTCCTTATCCTCATCCTCTACCCCTTCTCCTCATCCTCCTTCTCCTCTTATTGGCCACTTTGGAACGTTGCTGCGATACGTCAACGGTCCGCCATTTTTGCGGAGGTCAAGACTGCGCTGTAAACAAATGCAAGTAAATGGGTGAGCTGCGGTTTTCCTGGATAAAAACAATAATAACGTTTACATTAATCAGCCGATTTCAGTGGTTTGTACTTGGTGTACGTTTCTATTACTAATTATATAATGACCAAATACAACCCCAACAATTTTTTCAGTCTTGTTTGTGAAAGGTAATTCCCCGAGACCTGTTTTCAATTGTGTGGCGACTTGTACAGCCCCACGCAGCGCACGAAACAGGCATTTTTCTCAATTCCCATAATGAGAGAGGTATGGGAAAGTTGCCCTCCTTGATATGGGGGCGCCATTGACGTACGCTCCAGCAGCCAATAGGGCGTCTATGTATGTATATGTCTATGTATGCGCAGAGCGTCTGGCTCGCTCATAGCGCCTGCAACTGCACATCCAATGGCGCGGGCGCCTCTGACGTGCGACCAATGAGCCAACTCTACGTCATTACACGATCACAGCCCGTCAAGGGGCGCCAAGTCCCCGAATTTGCCATTATAGCAGCGGGTCTTCGTTCATGACTGACTAGGGCCTGCATTACTGTCATCAGAATTTGGCCAGGAGGACAACATTTTAAATCTTATAATTTCAGTTAACCCTCTATATCTCTATAGAATTTCACAACAATGTGAAATACAACATACTCCTGAGAATTAATGGTTAAACCTACTATTTCAAAAATGTCTAAGAATAACTAAAAAATTAAAATGTAAGTGTTAATTACAAGTTTGTTGCAATTTATAGATTAGAAATATCTTTCAAATGATGTATGACATATTAAGAAATGTTTTTCATAGCCCATAATTTAATAATCTATATCCTCCGTTGCTCCGTACAATAAAAAAACATGATTTCCTGCTATAAGTGGATGTCAAAAGTTTATGTAGGCCTTTATTTGTTGTTTGCATAAACCTTGCACCACACAAATTTACTTATAGTGGTTTACACAACAGTGAACATACCTCATCAATTTATACAGTAGGCCTACAATGGGTTAATGATAAGATAAAACATTATTTCCTGACGACGATAAATTGTTTGATTTATCCAACCATTCTTTTTGTGTTCATTCATTATTTGCCTCTGTCCACTCACCTAAATGCATGGTCTCCACATTTTGCTGTGTTTACTAAGTGCAAAAGCCTTATTGTCAGACTAGCTATTGAGCTACATTTAAAATAAATATAAGTCAATTTCATATGCTTGTTTGTTTATTTAATTATATTTAATGTATAGATTTAATACGAGTTCAAGATCTGAATATTTAAGATATTCAAATTAAATAGCCTATCATTAAACAAACAAACAAACAAACAAACAAATAAATAAATGACTGTAGCTAATAATAGCTAATAGTAATGTAGGCTAAACAAATTTGTATTCAATATCATTATGATGCATACAAATTAAGGTAATAATTTCCACTCACAGTCCCTCCCTGTAAACTTGACTTTTGCGTTTTTCTTTCTTTTTTTATTCTTCTTTTATCTTAGTTAGCCTACTCATCGTCATGTGTAGAGGTGCTGCTGCTGCTGCTGGTGTCCTTCTTTAAATATCTCTCTATCGACTGAGTCTCTCGCTTACGGCCATACCACCCTGAACACGCCCGATCTCGTCCGATCTCGGAAGTTAAGCAGGGTCGGGCCTGGTTAGTACTTGGATGGGAGACCGCCTGGGAATACCAGGTGCTGTAAGCTTTTGCTTTATCTTTTCTACTCAGATCATTCACTTCAACTAAGTTTTTTCCTTTATCCTTTCATTTTCGATTTCTTTTCTTACATGTTGCTTTCTCTCTGGCTTTTGTCTGCTATTAGTGCGGCAAAGGAAAAGCACAGCTCAGCCTCGTCATTCTTCCTTTCTCCTCCAGGAGGCGATCGAGTTGCTTTCTTTCTTTCTCTCTCTCAGCAACACTAAGCGCTACATTTTCTTTCTTTTTTTTTCTTTACAGGACAAACACAGGTTTGTCCTGTGTTTGCCTTTCTAATGTTGTATTTTCGCCTTTGTGCCCCTATTACTTTTCTATATAACAATAATATTGTAATGTGTTTTTTTTGTCAGACCACTAGTAAAAGTGTAACAGAATCCTATCCAGTCTCTTTCAATCAATTACTCACGTACAGTAGTGTGTAAATGTGTACTTTTGAAATGGATATATGGCATACAGAAGAAACACAGCTTTGTACATTTCAATACAGTAACTGCAAACTGTTGGCGTAGTTTACATCAGGTAATACTAACAGGGTGCAGTGTTTTATTGACAACATGACTAAGCATTTTGACTATCTTGTTTGTGAACAATGACACACGGACTTTTCATTCTGATTGCAAGTCATGTCAAGTCACCTTTATTTATATAGCGCTTTTTACAATACAGATTGTTTCAAAGCAGCTTTACAGAGATAACAGGAAAATAATGTTGTAATAGTATTTTTAAATTTAAAATTAAATGTCCCCAACTAACCAAGCCAAAAGCCAATGGCGACAAAGGCGAAAAAAGGCGACAGTGACAAGGAACCAAAACTCCATCAGGTGACAGAAAGGAGAAAAAAACCTTGGGAGAACTCAGGCTCAGTCGGGGGGCCAGTCCTCCTCTGGCCAACGAACAAACAGTGTATGATTATGATTATGATTTAGGCAGCATAGGTCAGAAGTCAGATGTGATCAGAACTTTCACGATATTTATCCAGTTCATCTGATTAAGGTCGGAGTCATCACACCGGTGTGGAAACCAGTTTGTTGAGGTGTCCATGAGGCCTTCACAGTCTTGATGAGGCTGGCACTTCAGGGATGCGTTGTCGTCGTGTCCATGCGATGGTCCTTCCTCAGATCTGGATGTGGCCTGGAACCGGGCGGACTGCGGTAAACCTCGGGATAAACAGAGAGACTAATATTAGCGTAGACGCCATCCTTCTTATGATGTACAAAGTACATCAGGAATTATGGGAAGTGTTCCCGGTTCCGGCTGATCTAAACTATGCAGCCCAACATTGAATTATAGAAATCTATAATGTGTTATGTGTATGCTAAGCCAAAGAGATGTGTTTTTAGATTTAAACTGACAGACTGTATCTGCTTCCCGGACCATGTTAGGAAGATTGTTCCAAAGTTTTGGTGCTAAATAGGAAAAGGATCTACCGCCAGCAGTCGATTTTGATATTTTAGATATTATCAACTGGCCAGAATTTTGAGATCGCAATAGACGTGAAGGACTATAATGCGTTAAGAGCTCGCTCAAATACTGGGGAGATAAATAATTTAGTGCTTTGTAAGTAATCAGCAATATTTTCAAATTTATACGATGATAGGCAGCCAATGCAGTGTTGACAGAACCGGGCTAATATGGTCATAAGAACTCTAGCAGCTGCATTTTGGACCAGCTGTAGTTTATTTATTAAGCGTGCAGGGCAACCACCCAGTAGAGCATTACAATAACCCAATAATCTAGCCTTGAGCTCATGAACGAATGAAGTAATTGTTCCGCATTTGTCATTGAGTAATTTAAAGATGTGGTCGCATTGGATCTGGACGGGAAGGATACCTCTGCTGGAAGGGGTGTGTCGCGATTCTGCCTTCTCACACGCGACACGGGTTCGGTTTCATATCGTATATCGTTACAACCCTATTTTACTTAAGAAAATTATATTTTGCCCAAGTACACATATTGCTCAACCCTGGGATCGATCGAAAATCTGGTCAACATCCTGAAGTGTTATTTACAGAAATTGTCATGTACAAAGCCTATTGAAATCCACTAGTCTGCTGAATGTTGTTTATTATTTTCATAGTTTGAGTTGATGTAGCTGATGAGATTCATATAGTCAAGTGGAAAAGTGCAATTGTTACATATTTGGGCTGATTTAAGAAAAGGTGTAATGTAACAGTGCACTCTCCCTTTGTCTGGAAGACATCAGAGCCGTTCACAGAGCTCATTGTTGTGACAGGGGGTACAGCCAGCGCACAGCGGGGTCTATTCACACCTCTGGTAGTGGCGGAGAAGAAACGAGGACTTCTAATTGCTTTGATGTGTTTCTTTTTTTTTTTACACTATCCTACCCCTTCTGAAACCCAAGCATACAGAGACTCTAAAATACTTGAAATACTTTTACAACTTTTATTTTTCACCCAGAATGTGGAATGTGTTTCATTTAAAAGGCAATGCATGAAAACACAAGTAAACAAGATCCGTTTGGTTTAAAGCTCGCTCACCACAACAAGGTACAGATCTACGAGCGAGAACACGAGAGACAAACATTTACTACCATTTGCAAACATTTAGTTAAACATGGAGCTGACAGACATACAATACAAACATCACAAGGACACACACACATAAATAACATTAATAATAATCAAAAACACTTAACAATTAAAAACACAAACTTGTACTTAAGATAAAAATGAACAATTGGTCTGTACAGGCCAAAGCCCAATAAAGAACAGGATTATCCAAAGACTCAGGTCACCAATCAACAAACAAAGGCTCAAGCCATTCCTGTCTGTTACATTTTTTGTTGTGTTTTCTTGGGCAAACTTTTGTTAAACATGAAGCAGACAAAGACATACAAACATCAGAAAGACATGAAGCTGACAAAGACAAACAACAACACGCATGACAAAAACACAGATTATCTGAACATGAACAAACACTAAATTGTATGTAAACTGATCGTGTTAGATCGGAAATTATTGAGGTTAGATTGGCCTTGATATTGAACATAGGCCAGAACATGTTTGTATAAAAAAAGATACCTCAAAGTGCATTTTAACAACATCATAAATAAGAATAAAAAACAAACACAAGAACATTCTTAAGTAAAACTGTAAAGTGCATTTTTTAAAAAAACTTTTGAACTTTATAAATAAATAGATTGTAGGCTACTTGCTGAAACACAAACAAACACACAAACTGTCGAAAAATATCCCCATCGAACTCTTTGAATTTGAATTAGTCTGTGACATCACATGTGGGCGGAGTCGGGACATGCACGAACACGGCTGTAACGAGACATCGTTGTCTGTTTGGATGTGTTTGCGTTCTTGACAACGTAAGTTTCCATTAATATACTTTAGGTGAATGTGTATGTGTATAAGTAGACATATGTTTATTCAATGCCATATTGTTGTTTTGTGGTGATATTTAAGCACATGCTAATGCTATTGCTAAGAAGAGAGTTTCGATTAAAAGACTATGTAAATAGACGGTCACTCTCTGTGTTTATTGCAAATGATTATATTAACCATACTGATATTGATCGTTGAAATATTTGTGCGATGTTATCATTTAGTATTCTATTTACGGTTTGAGGGTGTTGTTTAATGGCGCTTTTCCACTGCATGGTACGCTCGGTTCGGTACGGTTCGATTCGGCGCGGAACGGTTCGGTTCGGCTTCGCTTTTCCACTGCGTGGTACGACTCGGCTCGGTATGGTTCGGTTCGCTAGCTCGGTTGCTTTTCCACTGCAGTTAGTACCCATTCAAAGTGGGTGGGACTGATCGTTACACTGTTTGTAGGTCCGGTGATAGCCGTGTGCGGCTAGCTGAGCTAGCTGCTACTTCTTGGAACACTTTTTCATTCTGTTTTGCCCCATCCAGCTCTCGCTGGACCCGCTCCTAGGCAACCAACAAGAGGAACGTCTGCACCTCGACCACGATTCAGCCATTTCCTTTTTAAAGTGTTGATCTCTTCTTTTTTTTCAAGTAAGTAAAACACAGGTGCTACCGTGTTGGCTGTTGTCTACTGGTTATATGACTCTGTATAGCGGTTTAGTGTCTCGTGTCGCAAATCCAATGACGCTGGTAGTGACGATTCTGTCTGTCTGACCAATCAGTGATCTGCAGTGTTTCACGTCACATTTTAGTACCGGTACGGTACGCTTGGAACCTCAACAGACCAGGTACCATTTAAGCGCGCCGAAGCGCGCCGTACCGTACCGTACCTAGTGATGTTACGTCTGACACCGACGCTCCGAAGCTTGCTTCAAACTCGAACGGTCCTTGCAATGAACCACTGCTTCGGAGCTTGTATCATTACGTCACTAGTCACGTGAAAATGACGTCTGAAGCAAACAGATTATTTTTTTTTATTTTTTTTTTATTTTTTTTTATTGTAGTGCATTCATATATGTTTTTTTTTTTTATTTTTTTTTTTTTTTTATAATGTTTATTACAAACTCTCGTGGAGACAACAGCAAAAATACAGGCAAGGCATCAACAAAATGCAGATTGACAATGAAAAAGTAAATACATAAATAATGAATAAATAAAATAAGGCATTGTTCTCAAAAGAATACTGTGTTACAGGATCAAAAACATTTCAGCAGCATAACATATAGCTTCTACAGTTTGTTTAGAATTTTTTACAAGGTTCAAGGAGGATAAAAACATACAAAATTCATTTTTAAAACAGTTTATATTTGGCAATTGTTTTTTCCATTTATTTTTGTGAATGTGGTATTTACCCATAATGATGATAAGGTTTATCAAAATTGAAATGTCCCTTGTTATTTTAGAATTATAAATAAGAATGTCTTCGATTGTAAATTTTTCAAGTTCACTAATTTTATTTTTCAACCAGCTGTGGACATCTTGCCAGAACTTCCTGCTAACTGAGCAAAGGAAGAATAAATGTTCTGTTCGTTCTGGGTTTTCATGACAAAAGTCGCAAGGGTCAACTTCAAAACCAAACCTACCCCTCAGTGTCTCTGCAGATGGATAGTAGTTGTTAAGAATTTTAAATTGCATTTCTTTTACTTTGGGTGCAATTGGCCATTTTATAAATTTCCAATGTTTTTCTGTAATTGTTGGATTATCTAATATTTTAAGTTTTATCTTCCTATCATAATCATGATATATATAACCTTTGAAAGCTTTATTTAAATATTTGTTGTCACATTTTTTGTCCGTCATGTTTAATTCTCCTATCGTTAAGTTTGGAAGTTTGATTTGGACATTAGAAAAAAGAATTGTGTTTTTTATCAGCTGTATCAAATTCACTGGGATAGATTTACAGATTGTCCTATATTCTTTAAAAGAACATTGAATATTATTAAATTTGTTTTTTAGATCTCGCAGCTGTAAGATTTCACCGTTTATATCTAAAATGTCATGTACAAAGATAATGCCTTGTTCAAACCAAAGCTGGTTGAACAAAGACTTTTTGTTTGATACAATTACTCTATTATTCCACAAGGTGGCACAATGAGGGGTAAAGTTATGGGTAAATACCATCTTCCAATAATGCAAAACCTGTTTGTGAAACTCAGATAATTTAACAGGTATTTTAGAAATTTCAAAGTCACATTTCAAAAGAAAGTTTAACCCGCCGAACATCTTGAAGATACTTTTTGGAATGTGAAACCATATTGAATCCGGCTTCACTAGAAACTCTTTCAACCACTTTATTTTAAATGTTCCTAACATTGCCTCAAAATCCACTGTTTTGATACCCCCCCTATTATACTCTTTAACCAAGTGAGATTTTTTTACATAGTAGGTCTTATTTCTCCAAATAAATTTATATATAATGGAGTTAATTTTCCTCACGTTTTTTGGAGCAATGTAAAGAGATTGACATGGATAAATAAGTTTGGATATACCCTCAGCCTTGGACAATAAGTTACGCCCAAAAATGGAAAGATCTCTACTAAGCCAATGGTTTAAGGATACTTGTATTTGATCAATTTTTTCTTTCATATTAATTTCCTCTCTTTGTTTTTCATCTTTGACCATCTTAACTCCAAGATACTTAACTTCTTTTTTAACAGGGATTGACATTATTTCTGTATCTAAGCAGTCAAATAACGCAAGTAGTTCACACTTTTTCATATTTAAGCGAAGACCTGAAGCTTTGGAAAAAGTTGAAATTGTTTGCAATGCATTACTAACCATAGATTTATCCCTAAGGAAGAAGACAGTGTCGTCTGCAAACTGACTGAGGCGAAATTCGTATTCAAAAAAATGTATACCCTGAAAACTTGGATGATTTAATATCAGATATGCTAGTAGCTGTGTACATAAAATGAACAACTTGGGACTAATTGGACATCCTTGTCTTATTCCGCAAGTTATATTTATTCTAGGTGTTAGTCCTGGGTTAAAGGAGACATAACTGTAAATATCAGTATAGAACATTTTAATCACTGAACAAAATTTTTTGTCAAATCCAAAATTTTCTAAAGTAGAAAATAAAAATTCATGCTCTATAGAATCGAAAGCTTTGAAATAGTCTATAAATAAAATGAGGCTTTCGGATTCCAGAAAAGACCGATAGTCCATCATGTCCAATATTAATCTCACATTATTATGTATACTTCTACCTTTTATAAACGCAGACTGAGTTTCATCTACTATTCTATCGATTACCGTTTTCAATCTCTCTGCATATATTAAAGCTAATAACTTATAATCGTTACAGAGCAACGTAATAGGCCTCCAATTGTCTAACTTTGTTATGTCTTTTTTTGATTTGGGTAGTAAAGTTATTATACCAGTTTTCATTGTTGGAGTAAGACATCCTTCTTGTATACATTCGATAAATGCATTCAATAACAATTCTTTGATATCTTCCCAAAATTTTTTTAAAAATTCTGAGGTCAACCCATCAATTCCCGGTGACTTCCCATCTTTCATTTTTTTCAGGGCATTTTCTATTTCTTGCATATTTATTTTGCCTTCTAACCTTTTTTTGTCATTCTCCCCAATCCTTTTAATATTGCTCTTAATCAGAGTAAAAAAGGATTCACAGTCCTCTTTGTGGAAATTTGAGCTATACAAATCAGAGTAAAAGAGTTGAACTTCCTCCTGTATTTGTCTAGGGTCTTCTATGACTGTATCATTTTTTGTTAATTTGCAGATTCTTTTTTTAGACTGTCTAGACTTTTCTAAACCATAGAAATATGTTGTGTTCTTCTCACCCTCTTCGATCCATCTAGCCCTGGACCGTACAAAGGCTCCACTTGCTTTTTCTAAATAAATTTCATCAAGCTTTTTTTGAAGGGAGTTCAACTCCGTTAGTTCTTCCTCTGAAGCATTCGTTTTACCACAGAGTATGTTAATCCTTTTCAGTATTTCTTTATGTTTTAATTTACTTGTTCTTGACATAATTTTTCCCATTTCAATTGCCAACCTCTTTGTTTCAAATTTAAACCATTCCCACTTCCCTTTATTTGACATATTCATTCCTGTTACTTTTATACAAAGGGATTTTATTTGTTTGCAAAAACCATCATTTGATAAAAGTCTATTGTTTAGTTTCCATATATTTCCTGAAGAGTGTGGTTGTTTGGTTACTAACAAGGATAAGCTTATTAAACAGTGGTCTGTGAGTGGAGATGTTATAATCTCACATTTCTGAACATTATTACTTATTGAATGTGAGATTAGCCAGTAATCTAGCCTTGACCGCTGGTTCCCATTTGAAGCACTAATCCATGTATATTCCAAATTTGTAGGGTTATTCAATCGCCAATAATCAAAAGTATTCGTTTCAATACAAAAATTGTGCAGTACTTCGTTATTTTCAGGTTGTTGGCCTCTAGGAGGTAGTCTATCCAACCAAGAATTTGGAGCAATGTTAAAATCACCTCCCATAACAACTTTATCTGTCATATAAACAGCTTTCCAATCTGTCACTAGCCTACCCAGTTTCTCTAACATACTTCTGTTGTTCACTTTGTTATTATATCCGTAAATTGAGAGCACAATAATTTTTTGGTCACATATTTCAATAGCTGCAATCAGCCAGTGGCCATCTTCATCTCCTACGTGACTAATTACTTTTCCTGTAAACCTGTTACAAAGTATCATAACACCTGCCGAATAATTGGTACCATGAGAATATAAAACATTATCCCCCCATTGCTGTTTCCAAAATTTTCATCTGCTGTAGCCGAATGCGTTTCCTGTAAAAAAATTAAATTTGCCTTAAGTTCTTTACAAAATAAAAAATGTGCCTTGCGCTTTGTAATATTTTTCAAACCTCTAACATTTAAAGAAGTAAACAAAACCGACATGTAACACTAAAAAACAAATACAGAATAATGCCTAATGAAACGCTCTTGAATTAACAAAAGAGCAGGAATGAGCAAATCTGTCCAAAGTATATTAGGGCTCAACCAAACCTCCAAATGTTTCAGTCAAAAACTTGGGCTATTTAATCATATCAATGAGTCTTTTTCCCAAAGTCAATACAACAGCCCATAATAACAGAAGAAACAACACCTTGGAAAAAACGGGTGGTTCGTTTTTCAATCAACATTGTGCAACGTACCATATGCATCAAGGATAAACTTTTTTCCCATCAATGATCGCGTATCCTTCCTTCAAAAAAGCCTTCTTTCCGCGGCGCCTGGCTTCATCCACCCGTGGCCACAGCTTCTCCCTCGCCTCCCGATCTTCTTTGGAGAAGTCCTGTTTAAAGATGATCTTCTTCTCTTTGCACACCCTGGCCTCCTTCGACATCTTCCACACGTCTTCCTTCACCGTTCGCGAAACAAACTGCATAATGATGGGTCTCGGCATGTTATTATTCATTGCACCTTTTATCCCCAAACGGTGAACGGTGTCAACATTTCGGCGGAGCTCGTCCACAGACATGGGGACCACTCTCGTAAGGATACCTATGACTTCGTCTCTGGTCTTCTCATCTTCCTTCTCAGGTAACCCCAAGAGCCTGAGGTTCCATCTCCTCTTGTATCTCGCAGCTTCCAAAACCTTCTCCTTCAGGGATTTGTTTTCTGTAGCCAGGAACTCAACTTGTCTTTGTAGCTTCTCGATGTTTTCTTTATTTTCATCCGTGGCTCGTTTAATTGCGTCGGTGCGTTCTTCGATGTTCTGTATTTTGACTTCTATGGCATCGAACTTTTTCAAAGCTTCTTGAACATTATTCATTCTCGCTTCAATGTTTTCCAGCTTCCCATCTAGACCGTCAAATCTTTTCATCACAGACTCAATAGCTTGCGTAAAGCTATTTACATTCTCCTCCCTGGCCTTCGCGCCTCTCTTCCTCAACTTTTTTTGGTTGCGGACTACTTACAGGATTTAGGTCGTCCTCAAGATTAGCAAAAGATTGCTCCATTTCTTGGATTTCATGTTCACTCGTTTCACTCATATCCCTCAGCGCAGTGGTGCCGTAGTCATGGTCGACGATGATAGCTTCACCAAGTTTTTCCATTTTTTCCAGTAGTAATTTCGGTGCAATTAATTAGTCAAAAAGATCAATAGTTTGTCAAAACCCGAATAATAGTCACTTCTGTTACAATATGGTTTGGTTGATTTTTCCTTTAAGTAAAGTTTGGACTTGAAAAACAAAATTTCCTTCAGAGCCTGCTCGAGACTAACCGCTCACTCCGCCATCTTGATTTGTCTCCAAGCAAACAGATTAGGCTTGTTTGAGATGAGCAAAATCTGCGCAGAACCGATCACCGGTGATCAGCGCGTAATGCATGCCGGTTAGAAATGTGTCCGAGAGCGGTTCGCCTTGCTCTGATGTCATGCTGACGTGTGTGAAAAAGCTCTCGCGAGCGCAAGCCGCACGTGCCGGATTCTGCAGTCGCGCGCAGTTGCTCTCCACCGACTGCGCTGATCAAAAGCATGATGGGAAATG
This sequence comes from Chrosomus eos, assembly GCA_036326025.1. Lineage (NCBI taxonomy): Eukaryota > Metazoa > Chordata > Actinopteri > Cypriniformes > Leuciscidae > Chrosomus > Chrosomus eos. The sequence goes on from CM070832.1 coordinate 34,776,528, forward strand.
ACTTGCTGACGACACAGCTTAATGTTGATTGGTTTAAACAACCGTGATGTATTGTTCTCTATTAAAATGTTTGATTTTAAAACTCGGAAATCGTGTTTTATGTGTATATGTTATGTGTGAATATTCCCAAACTCTCAGACAGTGCGATCTCTATGGGTTATGCAATGTTATTTTATTATATATATATATAAAAAGCACATAGCCTATGTCTGTATTAAAGAATAAATGATTGATAAACGCTCATTTGGAATGGAATTAAACAACAAGTACTTTGGGTGTCTTGTTCATTATATTTATTTTCATATAAAAGCAACAGAACTTAAATTACATCCAGTTTATTAGCAACACTGTGCACGAGCGTGAATCCCGCGATATCCGCCTTTGATCTCACAGGTGTCTGATCCACTGCGAGAAGCCAGATCTGTCCGTCTTGCCTGCGCTTTTTTCACTCCTCCTCTCACTGCAGCCGCCTACTCTCGCCTACATTTCAGGCGAGGCGAGGCGCATCTCAAACAAGCCTACAGTAGCGTAGCCAGAAAAGAGACTTTGGGTGTGCATCTGAAAAACTGGGTGTGCCACATTTATTGTCAGATTACTGTGCAAATTTTTTAACCATAACCATGCTCCACATAACCATAAAACTAGGCTATATTAAAATATAACTATACATTACACTCAGGATTACCAACAACATAGTCATAACATAGTGCCTATGGAGATGCTGGGATCACAGCAGCTGATGTTTGCTGATTGGCACGAATGTCGGCAGATATTTTCTAAACGAAAATAATTTAAAATGTAAATTACAATTTAACCTTTTGAGCGTTATGGCACCATAGACTATATTGGATTTTTATTTCTGTGCCCCTGAGAGTATAATGTTTAGTGACGTCACAGAACTGCCAGATTCAAACTGCTTTCGCGGTTGGGGTTTGCTGGCGCTGAGCCAGAGACGGACAAGCTCAGCACTTAATATGCATTGTTTTCAGCCACATAATGTTTATTGTATGTTTCAGACATTTAAATACACATAAGCACTAGTAAAGAAATACAGTTAGTAAAAATACACTGATGTCTAGTATGGAAGCAGCAATAACAATCTATTTAGAGCGGGGCGATTTTGTGTGTTACTGATAATCATTCTTTTGTGTGTTAAACACAATCTACTTAATACAGACAACTTCATTATAAAGAAAAACAACAAATCCAAAAAATATATGATCATAATCTATGACAAAAATTCTGTTATAAACTAGATTAGTGGATAATTCAGCAGTAAAATTTAGTCTAGAAAAATCCCAAGTGCTCAATAATTGTATAAAATATGAACATTTAGTGAAAAAAAAAAACATTTAGTGGGTATAAGAGCACTTAATCTGGTAAAACGTTACATGTTGCTCTTTGGTCAATTATTAGCTATATAGCCTACTATAAAATTAAGACATTTTTTAAATGTATAACACAGCTGTTAATGATGCAGCAACATATAGATGGGACAGAACAAGAAAGGCTTTTAATAAACTTTCATTGCGCAAAAGCATTATGATATGAAAGACTCCAATACATCGCGGCACAAAGCGCTTATGCGCATCCCGAGCGCTGAATGATGAGCTTATGCGCATCCCGAGCGCTGAATGATGAGCTTATGCGCATCCCGAGCGCTGAATGATGAGCTTATGCGCATCCCGAGCGCTGAATGATGCGCTTATGCGCATCCCGAGCGCTGAATGATGCGCTTGAAGCAACACAGAGTCACAGCGCGCAGCCCGTCGAGTCCGCATTGAAAAGTTCAAGGCACAAATCGATGCGTAGTGTATTATACAGTATCTATGTATGCAATAGTTTATTGAGCCTTTTCTTTTAACAGTTTTAAATTTCAGTTACTGTGCGCGTGAAGAACAATTATAGTGCTCTGACACTAGTGTTGTGATCTAAATGTAGGCTGAAGAGGGGGAGAAAAAGAAATCTAAAAAATCGATTTTTTTGAAAATATAAATCGATTTGACCTACCAACTCGATTTTTAAATCAAATCGATTTTTTCCCCCAGCCCTAAATCTATTCAAATGTAATTTGCCGATCTGTTTTATTTATATATCAGACACATAGCGGAACTATAAAGTTGACTATTCTTCTCCCAGTTCAACGGCCACTTTCTTTCATGTATTTCGGGAGAAACTGACAATTTCAGGTGCTGTAAATCCAGCTGACATGACTCTCTAAACTGCGGCGCTCATCTTGTTATATCTATATTTTTTAAATGAAGAATTGAAATATCAGACACGGCCAGGGTTGGGGAGTAACGGAATACATGTAACGGCGTTATGTAATCAGGATACAAAAATCCAGTAACTGTAATTAGTTACAGTTACGTCAAAAAACGTAGTAATCAGATTATAGTTACTTTTTGAAAAAAGGGGGGATACTTTCAGGATTACAATGGTTTCATTTAAAACTAAATAAATCTGTATTCTGGCATAATAACACTATTAAACGTTGCTTGATTAATGACTCAAGAGTCCCACCCGCCGCTGATGCATGCGCAAAATAACAGCTCTCTGCAACAATCTCCTCAGACACCAGTGATGCGCGGGTTGATCCAAAATGAGCGGGTTACCCGCGGTTACGAGTCATCCAAAAGTATTTTATACGTCTGAAATAAAGATGCCAATTAAATCTTTGTAATTTATATACTAGCCACGAGACACAATATTCTATGAAATACATAGGCCTTTATTGGCTGAAACTGGCGTTGAGATGACGCACGAGCTCAGTCTGCAGGTAGAGATGGAGGCGGCAAGAGAAAAGGTGAAGACTGGGCAGTGGAAGCTCCGCAAATAGCCTACTAATACAAGTGGGAAATCCTTATTTAGGCTACCTTTTGAATGTTGAGCGTTATTAACTGTTGAATAAATGCTGGCGCGGGACAAATGCCCGATTTCCCAACACGTTGAACTGAGAAATGCCATTGTACCATTTTTATAGACTACTTTTAATAATGCATATCTCAGTAATGTCAGTTTTATGTATTTTCTGAGAGGGGGAGGGATTTTTGTTGGGAAAGTCGGAGGAGAGACGCACACTTCGATTAGACTGGATAAACACATGCAGAATCTTAATCGTAAAAAATGAAACGAAATAAATGAATAGCCTAAAATAAATCAAGTCTTTATTAGGCTACATAACACTAGGCTATATTATACAGCATTTAGAAAAAGAACAGTTTGCGCTCCTAAGGGCAAAAAATGCGGGTCAGGAAGCGGGTTGGGTACAATATATATAGCCTATATATATTTTTTGCGGTCCGAGTTGCGGGCGGGTTAGTTGAAAACGTCGGTCGGGTGCGGGTTGTTTATACATTGACCCGCGCATCACTGTCAGACACAATCACTGCTGCTAGAAACGATGCTGCCCACTGGTAAAAATGCTTGCATTTCTCGGATATTCCGCTGCTATTTTGTTTTTAAAGAAGAAAATGCCAACAACATGGCTCTACAGTGCAAACTGTGCCTTCCAGCAATGAAAACACTTTCTTTATCGAATGACTCGACATCCAAACTAAAGAAGCATTTGCATTCTCTATTTTCCTGTTAAAGAAACATTTCCATTTGTATTTTTTCCTTGTCCTTGTCAAGTTAAAAATAAAACAAAATAATCTGTAATACCATACTGTAGTCACAAGATGTCTGTATAGTCCTTTACATAAATATTTATTCAGGGTTATTCAATATTCATTTATTCAATAATTTATTCTTAATAAATAAAAGTTTTTTATATATATATATATAATATCTGTCCTTGAAGTAATCCAAAAGTAATCAGTTACATTACTTTCATATTGTGGTACTTGGATTACGTTACTGAATACTTTTTTTATAAAGTAATTTGTAACTGTAACGGAATACATTTTTAAAGTAACCCTCCCAAGCCTGGACACGGCACACGGTAAAGGGAATAAAAGCGAATAGTGGCTGCGGTGTGTCACGTGACAATCATGACACGTCGCCATGGAAACAAGGTCAGTTAAAATTTGTTTAAATTACACTTGAAAGTGTTGATTTTAAAATCAATATTTTAAGTAATCAACAATAGCCCAAGTTTAGTAAAACATTTTTTATTAAGACTATAGAAAAAATTATTCTGCATCCATTATTAGGTGTGCCAGCTGCCACCGGTGGCACCGGCACACCCTGGCACACCCGTGGCTACGCCAGCCTACTGCTTCACTCCTGTAGTGAACCACCTGATTGCTTTGACAGGTCAATCCAGTGTCGACAGGTTTGAAACCTGGCGGCTGTTTTTCTTATAAAAGTGAAGCTGTTTTTGTGTAATCCTGCAGTTCCATGCGAGAGGATATTCTCTAAAGCTGGTGAAATTGTTTTTTAAAAAAAGAAATCGCCTTTCACCGAAGACTGTGGAGAAAATAATATTTCTGAATAAAAACCATACCATTTAATGAACACTTTGTATAAGCCTTCTGTATGATGTAGCCTACCTAAAGCACACCCTCTGACACATTTTATTATTATTATTAATTTGAGAACATATGAACATTGTTACATAAAAATATGCATCAAAGACAGAAACTTCAAAAACTCTCTGCTACATTATACAACTACAACCAGTACCACAAGCACATCCTTTTCAACATACAAAAATATCAGTCCCACCAGTGAACAAGTTATAGAGGTATGCTTCCCACAGCTAAACAAGATAAAGCTTTCACACATGATACTGCCCTGCTAAAAAAACTATAGACACCATTACAGAAATTCTATTGGATTTAATGGTTTTCATGGGAATTTTATTGGTTATAATGGAAATTATAGTGGTGTCTGTGGGTCTCTACTGATTATGTGTTGGGTTCTATTGGTGGGGGCATTAAATCCTAATGGAATACATGCCAAACACACTACAAAAAGAATTCTGTAGTGGTTTAAATGGTAAAAGCCAGTTTAATAGAAACCATTAGAATTTCTGTGATGGTTTCCAACTTTTTTTAAGCTGGTCTGATCTTCTGTCCTTGTCTAAAGAAATAATTACACACACACATCATGCTTAATGTTTTATTATCAAGGTGAACACATGAAATTCACCTACATAAATGAGTTTCACAGCACTAAAGGCCATTGCACACTGAGTCCGAATTTTTCGTATGCGTTTTTTTCGTGTTCATCAGCCTGAAAATTCGTCACGCACAGAAACCTTGCACACTGAGTCCGATGCGTATTTATTAAACCTTTGCGGAAAAAAACGCAAAAAATACAGAATGGATTCGTCAAGCAGTGAGGGTGATTTTGTTGCCCTCTGTCTTCTTTAAAACAGAAAAGGAAGAAAAAGAGGGTCTATCCAATCTTGTGCCGAGAGGAAGGAGAGTTTCAGCTCATCAAGGAGTTGCGCAATTATCCCGAGCGATTCAAAATTTACCTCAGAATGTCAAGGGAACAGTTTGATGCTTTGCTAGCGATACTGGAGCCACATATTAAAAAGAAGACCACCAAAAAAGACACACACACACACACACACACACACACACACACACACACACACACACACACACACACACACACGGCCGGCAGAAACGCTGGGCATACAGAACAGCTGTATGGTTTGTTTATCAGTAGGCCCTACTTTGTGCTGCGAGACGAAGTGTATCAACTTGTGAGATGCCATTCTGGATTGTGTGTCGTTCGCTTGTACGGTGGATCTGAACAGTCAAAAAACCTCTCAAAATGCTGGCTGTGGATGCGAAAAACGCAGAAAATCGAACCTGATCCGAATTTTTTTTTTGACGGACGAAAGTTTCGGATGCAGTGTGCAAGCGTGATTGACATAACGTGAGGTCGATTTTTTTTTTTAACGTGCGAAAATTTCGGATGCGAATTTCGGACTCAGTGTGCAATGGCCTTCAGTGTGCAATGGCCTTAACACTGTTTCAGCTTTGATCGCCTCGGTAAACACGTCATAAACGGGGCGTTAACATAAGCCTACTTGCATTTTATGGTTGTCAGCTTTGTTGCATTACATTTACTTCACCAGGAGATGGTGCTGCAATTTCTATCTGAATGAAGCTTCGAGTAATGAACCATTTTCGACACAATTGTATCGGAAAGCAATAATGCTTCGAAACGCTTCATTTGGCCATCACTAGATACAATAGAAGCATAAGAAGTTAAACTAAATTAAGAAAAACACAAACGTGTTACAACGTGTCTTCACACGTTAACAACACGTTGGGAGGACGATCGGTTACTCGCACTGCCGACCGGTCGCCATGGGAACGCGTTAACAACACGTAAGCACATGTAGGAACGTGTTACAGATGATTTTATGAAAATTATCAATAATTTCGTTTTGCCTGATTATTTATATGTGGCAGACATGCAAATCAACGAACCTTAATTACAAAGTAAAGTATATTCAGCTGACTATGTCTAAATGTAATATTAGAACTCTTATACACATGTCTTAAATAAACCTTTCCACTTTAACATTTATGATGTTTAATTGTGAAAGATTATGATAATTTAGACATTTTATTTAAGATTGAGTCAGTGTTGAGATCTCTAAGTTTCTTGAAATAAAAGATCATGCTTGATTAGATTCACTTTTTATTAGTTTTTTTTTTTTTTTTTTTTTTTTTTTTTGATAAAACATTTTATGCAATATTTTTAATCTATATTACAGGTTTCCTGAATTGCAAAAAAAAAACATTTCTTGGAACCATCACCCACTTTCTCAAAACCTTAAACACAAAACTTTCAAACTACATTCAGAGAACATCTGACTCTTCTGTCAAAATCAAAAAATCATTATCTGTGCAATGCTTTCAAATCATATCCAGCTCAATATTATAAACACTCATTCATTAGACACTGCATTTCAAAAATGGAGAACACAGAATCCAAAGTAAGCAGTTACAGAAAAAGAGTATTGCAAATCAATTTTGCAATTTTGCAGTTTTATGTAAAAAAAAAGTAGGCTATAGTAATTGCTACTGACAGTAGTAAGGTGAATAAATCGTACACTGTATGCACTGCAAGTATAGTATTGTACTGAATATTGTATAGTACGTAATTAATGTCTGTAAGTAGTTATTAGCCTACGGCAAATGTCAAAATGATTTACGACTTTGACCTTTGACCTGCCCCGCCCCCTGTCCTTCCGGTGACCCTCCGGAGTTGCTTTGATCTAGGATTAACCTTTGCCCCTTGGTCCTTTGATCTAGGTATTGGCGTGTTGCCCAGATACGATCAATCAAGTTTACCCGGTTGTCTTTGATCCGGTGTTGACAGTTGTCTTTGATCCTGACATGATGGATTAAATTGATTTTACCCAGTTGACTTTGATCTGGGGTGTCATGTTGTCAGTTGTCTTTGATCCTGACATGATGGATCGAGTGGATCCCGGTATGATGGATCGAGTGGATCCCAGCATGATAGATCAAGTTGACATTTAGTTTGATCCGGCGGCAGGGTTATACATCAAGTGGATAGTTGACTTTGATCCAGGCAATATATGTGTGTCACACGATCCCTCCCACCATCCACGTTCATGAGCGCATTGCTGAGGACACTTTTGGGGTTTATCTCACAAAAAGATTCTGTTCATTTAAAAGTATATAAAGTTGAAAACCATTGAGCTTTAAAAGTAATCAATGAAATATAAATTAAAATATATAACACTAACTAGAGTTGAAAAAAAAACATTTATCTTTAAAAGTAATCAATGAAATATAAATTAAAAAATATAAAATAAAATATCTGACTAGAAATTTACTGAACCAATAATTCCAAAAATTGTTGAAGAGTTGAAGAAACTATACCGTTTTATGAAATGGATGGCAAAAAATAAAATCATCTCATGTATTTTCATATAGAGTACGAAAAGACTCGGTAAGTGATTCTCTTTCTCTCATAGTATGACAGTCTCTGAGTTCAAAGGGGCCTCTGTCTATGTGTGTGCGTGTGCCTGTCACACGATCCCTCCCACTGTCCACGTTCATGAGCGCATTGCTGAGGACGCTTTGGGATTATCTCACAAAAAGTATATAAAGTCATATACAAAAACTGAAAAAAGATTCTGTTCATTTAAAAGTATATAAAGTTGAAAACCATTGATCTTTAAAAGTAATCAATAAAATATAAATTAAATGTTTAACTAGAGTTGAAAAAACATTAATCTTTAAAAGTAAATAAATGAAATATAAATTAAAAAATATAAAATAAAATATCTGACTAGAAATTTACTGAACCAATAATTCCAAAAATTGTTGAAGAGTTGAAGAAGTAGTTCCTAACACATGAATTTTCATACAGTGTACGAAAAGACTCGGTAAGTGATTCTCTTTCTCATACTCATAGTGCATGAGTTTAAGGGCCTCTGTCTATGTGTGTGCGTGTGCCTGTTACATGGCTATAGTAATTCACTGTCAAATAAATCAAAACGCTGGTAGCAGCCTCCGCATTCCTGAGCTCATTGCTGAGCGCACACAGTGGCAGTGAGGGTAATATGTATATCTCACAAAAAGTTGAAAAGTCATTTAAAAGTATATAAATGAAATATAAATTATTGGGTAATATGTGTATATCTCCCAAAAAGTTGAAAAGTCATATACAAAATATAACATTTAACACTAACTAGAGTTAAAAAACATTGATCTCGCAAAGTATATAAATGAAATATAAATAAAATATTTAACACTAACTAAAGTTGAAAAACATGCTGTTCTTTGAAAGTATATAAATTAAATGCTTTAATCGTTCATTTTAAAAATAAATATCAAACAAAATTTACTGATTCAATTATTTTAGATGAAATAAATACAGTTTTCATTTTCATCGAGTTGAATTATAGCTCCTATCTCAGATGTCCATACAGCCTATGAATGGTTAAGATGCATAAGATGACGAGTGATTCTCTCTCTCTCCCCTCTCTCTCTCTCTCTCTCTCTCTCTCTCTCTCTCCTCTCTCTCTCTCTCTCTCTCTCTCTCTCTCTCTCTCTCTCCTCTCTCTCTCTCTCTCTCTCTCTCTCTCTCTCTCTCTCTCTCTCTCTCTCTATTACATTATTGTCACTCCTGTTTTGCCAAGAGAACATAGTCTAAACATGTTTCTACATATGGTGGCTATAGGACATTAGTATAGATATAAGAATTTATTTCAAAGCATAATCGTAAAAGTGTAAATATGCTATTTTAAAATGAAAAGATTGTCTTAAATAAATCTTTAAAGTTTTACACTCCCACATTGCTGGGGCAGCTGGAATTTTATCTGACTAAAGTTGAAAAAGCATTGTGTTAATTTAAAATTATATAAATAATATAAAATAAAAATATATAATACAAAATAAAAATGTCTTACTGAACTAATTATTTCAAAATAAATAAATAAATACATCTTGCATGTTTTACAGAGTTGAAGAAAAAAATCACACAGGTAGTGCCTGCCAGCATGGACAGTGTGCGTGACAAACAGTTTTTGTACCACCGGTGATAAATTACTTTTAATCCATAGGACTTATTTTCAGGAGTGACAGTTGTCAGTGATATATGGCGCTCGTGTAATCTAAAGGTCTGCCTACCCCCTGGGAATGCGAATTGGTCTTGAACCTAAACACTTCATAGAGTACTGAAAGAATCTAGTGGACACACAGCTCTGCCGTTTCCCCATAGTTTTCCACAGGCTCTTACTGTAAAAGGCTATAAACGTGTGCCATACCCCTGGACCAAAAAACTTTTGCACCCTCTCTTCTCTCCACATCTCATCAAAAATGCAAAACAGTAAGTAGTTTCTATTTCTATAATATACTATTGCTGTTTATCTGTATCATGCAATGATGTTTTTCGCCCCATGTAGAAACAGTAGATATGATTTTTTTTAAACATAGGACATTGTATTATGACATTGATGTGATGTAGATATTTTTATCTACTATATTAATTGGTTAGACATGGTACATTATTATGATATTGGTGATACAGATATTAATTGATCCAAGCATGATTTTTAAATATGTTAGGGTTGCATTATGATATTGCTGTGATGCAGATATTAATTGGTTAAAGTATGATTTTTTTAGACATGGTACATTATTATGATATTGGTGATACAGATATTAAAATGTATCTACTATTTTAATTTATCAAAGTATGATTTTAAAATATGGGGGGATTGCATTATGATACAGATATTAAATGTCTCTACTATATTAATTTATCATAAAGTATGATTTTAAAAATGTACAACATTGTTTATGCTCATTATGCTATAGTTTTAAACCATATCACAAAACTATCAGTTTAATATGTCTGTTTTACAGCAATGTTTATTTTGCATTATGCTATGTTGTTTTAACTGTTGTATTTTTTATCTGATGTAACTAAAATCTGCAGCATCGTTTATTTAAGGTTTCCATAAAAGCCCTTAAAATAAATGTTTTGGTTTTTATTCAGTTTTAAATCTTATTTAGATTATTTTAGTCAGACATGCTAATATGTGCATAGGCCTATTTTATTCCTCTTCAGTTACTTGCTTTTTAAATTTTGCTAGGCTACTTTTTAATTCTTCTTTTACTCCGTCTTTGATTTTAACTTTTAGCAATTTACATGATAAATTGTTTAACATGTAAGCTATATGAATGACACTATCACAGTGTGATAAGCAAAACATATAAAAGTCAAGTCAAAACTATTTATATAGGCTAGCGCTTTTCATTGTCATTTAAAATAACATGCTCTCTCTCTCTCTCTCTCTCTCTCTCTCTCTCTCTCCTCTCCTCTCTCTCTCTCTCTCTCTCTAGAGACAGCAAACACTGCAGGACAATCAGGCATTCAAGTAACATGTTAGTGTGGTTTATATTTTATTTTTAATGAGAGTGCAACAGACGGTTTCTGGAAGTAAAAACATTTACTTTCTCCATACGGAAATTAATTTTAAAGACAGACCTACAGTGAGCTAAGAGGTTGTTAATACATGGTATTTGCTTCTGATAAAGCCTTCAGCTTATTCACTCCTGCTGAAAACTACATTACCCATGAGGCATGATGCTGTAGTGAAAATTATGTCAAACATAGTTTTTAAAAAGCAACACACTCCAAAATAGCTCTGCCCCACTCCCATGAAGCACTGTACATGACAAAATCTCCCTACCCTCTCAAAATACTGAAATGTTTGTATAAGCTTGCATATGCATATTTATATATAAATATATATATTTTAAATCACTATGGGAAATAAGAATGAAAAAAGGGGGAGGCACTGTTGCACTCTATGTATAATGAATAATTGACGGATGAACTGACAGATATTTTATGTAAACAGGCAAAATCTCTGCATCTGATGATGGCCATGTGTTTTCGCCGATCATAACTGGTTTAACTCTTGGCTCCTTTGAGATCAATATGACTTCTGGCAAACCAAATGTGCCGGCATATTGTAAGTGTAATACACAAGAAACTATTAAAACAGTTTTTGCCTATGTAATGTATAAAATTATTCTTAATGAATCAGTCGTAGTTAACTATTTGGGACCAATTTTAAGGAAGGTTACATTCTGGTCTAACAGTGTCGTGTGCAAATTTGCAATACAGACTTTTTTGTGTTTTTGGTACTATAGGATCGAGTTTTGTAGAATTTATTTTATTTAGTGTCATGCTCCTGGATTATTCAGACTCAGAATTGTAACTATTACTTCAGCCTTTATCAGCCATTTATTTTACTGCAGACTTATCAAACTTATTTATTTACTGCAGATTTTATCAAAGGCATGAATTAACTCAATTCATGGCAGCAATAATAAAAGAAGAAAAAATGAATAATTGATGGATGAACTGACAGACATTTTATGTAAACAGGCAAAATCTCTGCATTTGATGATGATGGCCATGTGTTTTCGCCGATCATAACTGGTTCAAGCTCCTTTGAGATCAATATGACTTCTGCCAAATCAAATGTGCCGGCATAATGTAAGTGTCTTACACGAGAAACTATTAAAACAGTTTTCACGTATGTAATGTATAAAATCAATCTTAATTAAGCAGTAGTTAACTATTCAGGACCAATTTTAAGGAATATTTGCAATACAGAATTTTTTATGTTTTTGGTGCTATTGGATCGAGTCTTGTACAATAAGCCAAGATTAATTTATTTATGTGGGGTAATGCTCCTGGATCAGACTCAGAATTGTAACTATTACTATAGCCTTTACTGCAGACTTATCAAACTTATTTATTTACTGCAGATTTGATCAAAGCCAAATACTGCCCAAAAGGGGATACTGAAAGAAGAGAGACAGGCTAATACAAGGTTAGATTCAATCTTTATATTCTTCCCCATTTTCGTTTTCCTGTTATTGTTTTAATTTTTATATTCTCAGATCATCAAAGGTTTCTGAAAGCAAAGACCAGTCAGTGGGTTGAAAAAAGTGAAGAACATTGATCCAAAAATTGACTATTGAATAATCTTGATTGCTCAATAAATCAGTTACAAATGTGCGAGCGAATCCAACACACCAGATGAAGATGAAGAAGAAACTGCAATAACAACTGTTGTAGACTATTGTCTGGCATTATGTACTTAAACAGTTTAAAAAAAAAAAAAAAAAAAAAAAATTGATTGGTGATGGAGTTTTAATTTTTGTATCGAGAACCAAGTATATTGTACAAGTAAGAAGAAGAAACCAAACTGGCCATATAATAAACAATGGCAAAGTTTGTATTCCTTAAAAAACAGGCAATGTTTGAGAACCCTAATATTGGTGTAATCTCTGCGAGGTCACCATTATCTGTTTATTTGGGGTCAGAGAACAATTTTTGAACAACATTTTGTGCTGGATGTTGAAGTAAAGGTAATAGTTAATAACAAAAACTTTAAATCAACATGAAAACCATAATATTAATATAATTACAGTTTGAAAATTACTTCCATAATATTTTCCTTTAGTAAAGCTATGACCGTATCACCCCGCACAAAGTTTTGTGTTTGTGGTTGAGACCTCGCAGAGATTACACCAATATTAGGGTTCTCAAACATTGCCTGTTTTTTAAGGAATACAAACTTTGCCATTGTTTATTATATGGCCAGTTTGGTTTCTTCTTCTTACTTGTACAATATACTTGGTTCTCGATACAAAAATTAAAACTCCATCACCAATCAATTTTTTTTTTTTTTTTTTTTTTTTTTAAACTGTTTAAGTACATAATGCCAGACAATAGTCTACAACAGTTGTTATTGCAGTTTCTTCTTCATCTTCATCTGGTGTGTTGGATTCGCTCGCACATTTGTAACTGATTTATTGAGCAATCAAGATTATTCAATAGTCAATTTTTGGATCAATGTTCTTCACTTTTTTCAACCCACTGACTGGTCTTTGCTTTCAGAAACCTTTGATGATCTGAGAATATAAAAATTAAAACAATAACAGGAAAACGAAAATGGGGAAGAATATAAAGATTGAATCTAACCTTGTATTAGCCTGTCTCTCTTCTTTCAGTATCCCCTTTTGGGCAGTATTTGGCTTTGATCAAATCTGCAGTAAATAAATAAGTTTGATAAGTCTGCAGTAAAGGCTATAGTAATAGTTACAATTCTGAGTCTGATCCAGGAGCATTACCCCACATAAATAAATTAATCTTGGCTTATTGTACAAGACTCGATCCAATAGCACCAAAAACATAAAAAATTCTGTATTGCAAATATTCCTTAAAATTGGTCCTGAATAGTTAACTACTGCTTAATTAAGATTGATTTTATACATTACATACGTGAAAACTGTTTTAATAGTTTCTCGTGTAAGACACTTACATTATGCCGGCACATTTGATTTGGCAGAAGTCATATTGATCTCAAAGGAGCTTGAACCAGTTATGATCGGCGAAAACACATGGCCATCATCATCAAATGCAGAGATTTTGCCTGTTTACATAAAATGTCTGTCAGTTCATCCATCAATTATTCATTTTTTCTTCTTTTATTATTGCTGCCATGAATTGAGTTAATTCATGCCTTTGATAAAATCTGCAGTAAATAAATAAGTTTGATAAGTCTGCAGTAAAATAAATGGCTGATAAAGGCTGTAGTAATAGTTACAATTCTGAGTCTGAATAATCCAGGAGCATGACACTAAATAAAATAAATTCTACAAAACTCGATCCTATAGTACCAAAAACACAAAAAAGTCTGTATTGCAAATTTGCACACGACACTGTTAGACCAGAATGTAACCTTCCTTAAAATTGGTCCCAAATAGTTAACTACGACTGATTCATTAAGAATAATTTTATACATTACATAGGCAAAAACTGTTTTAATAGTTTCTTGTGTATTACACTTACAATATGCCGGCACATTTGGTTTGCCAGAAGTCATATTGATCTCAAAGGAGCCAAGAGTTAAACCAGTTATGATCGGCGAAAACACATGGCCATCATCAGATGCAGAGATTTTGCCTGTTTACATAAAATATCTGTCAGTTCATCCGTCAATTATTCATTATACATAGAGTGCAACAGTGCCTCCCCCTTTTTTCATTCTTATTTCCCATAGTGATTTAAAATATATATATTTATATATAAATATGCATATGCAAGCTTATACAAACATTTCAGTATTTTGAGAGGGTAGGGAGATTTTGTCATGTACAGTGCTTCATGGGAGTGGGGCAG